>PVJD01015850.1:0-23397 GCA_004026545.1 Mormoops blainvillei
GGGGTATGGGGAGTAGGTTGCATGTTCTCTGACGCAGCAGGGCTTAGGACATACGAGATCTAATTCCTGAGGTAACTAACTGTAAGTGTTTATATAAATACTCTGGTACTGCAGCAGAATGTACAGCTTTAGAACAAGATTTAAAGAACTGTAACTCCTGGCCCTGGAAAGCAGCCTTTCACTGTCCGCAGGCATCAGCCCTGGCTTAGTCTCTGTCTAACCCGTGCCTCCCTCCCTCACCGCAGCGACTCTGGGTCCTTGGCCCTCTAAGTGTGGCTCCAGGACAAATCCCTAGAGATGGAATTTGCAAGTCCACGGATGTAGGCGTTGGCTGTACCTGTTCACACTGCCGCCGGCAATGCGTTGCAGTCCCCGTTTCCTTGACAACAGTGCAAGCAAACTTTTTGCTCTTTGCCAACCACGAAGATGGAAACGGCATCTTAGCGCAGCGTTTCTTGATACTTGTCTCCTAAGCGAGGCTCACGTGTCTTCATGTTTCAGAGCCATTGGCTGTCTTTCCTTTCACGTGTCAGTATCTTTCCCTCCACTTTTCATATTAATTTGTAGGAGCTCTTTCTGTTACCGAAGTTAACCCTTCCTGAGTAATGAGTTGCAAATATTTTTCCAGTTTGTCATTTATCATTTGACTTTGCTTAGTGTAGGTTTTGCCATTTTTAAAAATGTGTATTTTTTAATTTAGTCCAATTCATCCGTTTTTTTTAGTTTACGGGGTCTGTATGATGACTAAAATGGCTTTTCCCCTCCATATATGGGGAATTTTTAAATTCCCCCATGGTCTCCTCTGTGGCTGTGAAGGTCTGTCCGGACAGTGTTCCTTCCGCTGCACTGCCTGGACACAGGGCCGAGGGACACAGGGGTGAGGCTGAGTCCAGGTGGGACTCGGTGCTGTGGCCGTCATCCCAGAAGCTAGGCCAGAAAAACAAAAAACCAAAAAAAACCTTTAGAAAATATGGTTTGAGGAACCTAACGGTCTCGCTTTGACCGCTGCCCCTGCAACAGGCTCCCAGGCCCTCGCGTGGCGTTTTTCTCATTGTTTATGGAAGGCCACAGAGAAAGGGACCCTGGTGACCCACCGTGATGTGAGGCTCTGAGCCCCTTTTGCGCCTGAGATCATGATGAGGTTTTTGGCAGCCACCCTGGGGGAAGGGAGCAGTCACTGAGGGGGCAGGCTGCTGCACGCCACTCACTGCTTCCTTGCTGCGAGACCTCGAGCCGGTCATTAACCACTCTGACCCTCTGCATCTTCTTCTATAAAATAGAGATAGTAATTGCACGTGCCTCCCGGGGCTGTTGTGAGAATCAAATAAGAGAATGCAGCGAAGCCTTTAACACTGGACCTGGCACAGAGTGAATGCTCAGCAAAGGGGAGCTTTTATTATTCCGAAGGTGACAGTCTTGAGCGTGGCCTCGGAGGGGTGGGGATGTTTAAAGAAAAAAGGAGAGACCTTTCTAACTGCAGAACAGTGTTTTGGTTGTACCTGGGATTTAATTTATAGGTGTGACTGAGTGACAGCACAGATTAATGCCATTGGAAAAAAGTTTTATTACATATCACAGTTCCCAAGAGAAGGGGCCATGGCATGCAGGGCCACGTGGGGAAGCACCAAGGTTTGGTCAAGGGCCAGAAGAAGCCAGGGGGAATCGTGGCCCAGACATGTACTGTGGTTTTCATGGAAGGAATGGGCCAAGCAGGGCAGGCAAGTTTAAGCAAGTTTAGGGATTGCCAGTTCAGGTAATTTCAGTGGGCTCTGTGCTAGGGGGCATGATTTAGGGCCAGGGAAATACTGGTTTGATGTGTGAGCTAAAGGAAATGGTTGGGGATGTAGGTTTGAATTGGTTGGTTTGCGTACAAAAGGCATGTTCCGGGCGGGTCGCTTAGGGTCCCTAGGGATTATCTAAGCCCTGGGAGGGGCAGCCTCTCCAGGATCGCAAGACCCCGCCCGGGCTGTCAGCAAATCGTAAGATACGGAAACGAAAAACATTCATACCGTGGCTGGTCTAACACTTAAGCCTGCCCACCCCAGGTTGGTGTGGGCAGCTGCCGAGTTTGTGTTCTTGAAGGTGTTCAAGCAGAGTCAGAAGCCCGGGTGCTGGGGACCCTAGAAGGGGGGGGGGGCGCTTAGGTAGACTACAGGGGGTACACTGGGAAAACTGTATTTGAAAGGGCTCCTTAGAACAGTACTCTGACTGCCTTCAACAGCGAAGGTAGTTACTGCTTTAGTTACTGGGAAGTTCAAGGGCTTCGGGAACAGCCGGACCCAGGAGCACACAGGATGTCACCAGAAATCTGCCATCGTCTGTGGCTTAGTTGTAGGTTCCTGTGTCCGCCTCGCACTGCCTGTTTAGCAAATAGGTGAAAGGATATGTTTGTCCAGATTGTCCCAGGGTGCGGTGCTGGGATTGGATTCTTTGGTCAGTTTCGAGTAAGTGCCATCCCTGAGTCTGTCACCGGAGCCAGGACGATGGAGCAACATGAGTGGCCTTCTGCCCGCTCTCCTGTGTGCGGCAGTGGGAGAGCGCCACCCGAAGGGTACAGAGTAGGGGCAGGGGGAGCTCCTCAAGAACTGAGTGGCCTTTGACAAAAGTGGGAGAGGGCTGACGGTGGGCGAACCCCAAGGGACAACGCCACCATCTTAGCTCCTAACAGCTAGAAAATCGGTTCCTTCCTCAGCTTGCAGGGCCCAAGTCCCCAGGTCTAGGGTGCCACTTTTGAGTCCCCAGGATTCTGGGGGCTTCTCAGATCTGGGCGTCCCCTGTATTCTCACCCCACCAGGCCCGGGGGATACTCCAGAACCGCGTGCTGCTGTGGAAGGAGCAGTCGGAGGCCAGCCGCAGCCCGTCGCGTGCCCACTCGCCAGGCCTCCTGGGCTCGGTGCTGGGGCCGCCCTACCCCTCGGGCCGCCTGACGCCCACCCGCTTGGACATGGTGAGGCCTTGGGCGCCCCCGCCGCTATTTGCGCCGCCACTCGTGCCCCCGCCGCTATTCGCGCCACCACTCGCGCCCCCGCCACCCTTCGTGCCCCCGCCACCCTTCGTTCCCTCGCCACCCTTCGTGCCCCCGCCATCCCCTGCACTCTCCGCGGGGCCCTGGGGCCTGAGGCCCTCCGCCTGGAACTTCTTCCCGTCCAGGGTGCCGCTCTACGCAGCGCCCCCCAGCTGGCCCTTCCGCCCCGGCGCGGCCTCCGCGCCCCCCTGGTGGCTCGGTGGGCGCAGGCCCGTGAACCCCTACGCCGATTTCTGGGACTGGGGGTGGGGGCTGGACTAGGGCGCGCGGCCCCGCCCCTCCCCGCCCCACCCTCCCCTGCCCATCTCCCCTCGCAGCCCCAGAGGCCTCTGGGAGAGTTCAGCTCCCCCCGCAGCCGGCACGGCTCCGGCTCCTACGGCCCCGAGCCCACGGAGGCGAGGACCGCGTCCCAGCTGGAGCCTGACCGCCGGTCCCTGCCCAGGACGCCGTCTGCCTGTGAGTGCCCCCGCACCGGAGCGTAGAGGGAGGGCCAGGGATGCTGGATGGGGGTCCGGGACCGGGAAAAGGAATGGAGGTTGCGCTGCAGCAGGAGGGAGTTTGGGTAGACGTGAGGGAGAACTTCCCGCCCACGTGCTCCCTTATTCTCCCACTTCCGCAGCCTCGCTCTACACCAGCAGCGCCCAGCGCTCGCGCTCCAACTCCTTCGGCGAGCGCCCGGGCGGGGCGAGCGGCGGGGGCAGCGGCAGCGGGGGCGCCCGGAGAGTCCGCGCCCTCGTCTCCCACTCGGAGGGCGCCAACCACACGCTGCTGCGCTTCTCGGCCGGAGACGTCGTGGAGGTGCTGGTGCCGGAGGCCCAGAACGGCTGGCTCTATGGCAAGCTGGAGGGCTCGGCCACGTGAGTGCGAGCCAGAGGCGCAGGGCGGGTTGGTAGGGGGACCGGGAAGCCTGGACTGCAGCTCCGTCGGAGGGCCCCGGCCTGCGGCATCTTGTGCTCGCCCCTGGGGCCTCATGCATCTCTCCCCTTCTCCTTTCCCCCTCCCACTCCCGCCTCAGTTCCCTCGTCCACTCTGCGAGGGCAGAATGAGCCTCCCCACCACCTTCGGGGTGATACGGATGGGGACGGAAAGATTCGCTCACAGGCGAGGAACGTTACAGAACCCTTATGACTGGCGAACCCGCTGTGCACCTGACCCCGTGGCGGGGTGGTGGGCAGCGTCCCCTCGGGTCGTGGAGTCAGCCAGAGCCAAGCGCTGATGGAGGGATGGGCGGGCCTCCCCAGGCCCGCAACGAGGCAGCGCTGGGGCCTTGCAGGCTCTCCGCCCTGCACTCATGCGCAGTGGGCATCCGCAAAGAACCTAAAGTGGCCTGGCTTTAACACCGTGTGTGGAGGGGGGGAAATGGGGCACACACTGCGGTCACCAGCAAGCCTGGAGGGAGGAGAGCAGGGGTTGGCCGCCAAAAGGGGCGCGTGCGGGACTCACGCTTTCTGCTGGAGGAAAAGAGGAAGGTGGGAGCTCGCTGGAGCCAGGCAGTGACCCCCCACCACAGGGCTTTGTGGACGGGAGACGTGGTGCCCACTCCCACTCCTGCTAATGGAGAAGGAATGAAGGACAGACACAGGGGCGCGAATGAATGAGTGCACAGAGGGAGGGGTCAGTGCATGGGAGGGTGGAGTGTGGGTTAGAAAATGGCGGGCAGGAGGAGGGTGAGAGTGTGGTCTTGGGGCATGCTTGTGTGAGCCGATGGGTACGCGGCTGGGTAGGTGGGGATCGTAACGGGTGGTCAGGGGCACGGGAGGACATACAGATGTGGGGTCCGTGTGTAGGCTGATGGGTGATTGGAGAGGGACCTGAGCGGGTCCATAGGTGGGGGCAGGCAGGTGGTGATGGATAGATTAGTGGGTACGCCGTGGATTAGTGGCCCATGGGTGGTTACCCGCGTGGCTCATGGATGGGTGAGTGGATGGCCGCATGGGTGACACGGACAGGAGATACAGCGTGGATAGATGGGTGGACCACAGGCAACTGCGTGGACCAGGAATGGAAGGACGGGTGGGCGGGCGGACAGATGACTAAGCGCAGGAATGGCAGAAACACCGGCTTTGCAGATCAACACCAGAGGACAGCGGGGTGCCACCCTGAAAGCCCCTGCGACAGGTGTGTGCCGAGTTTCCCGAGGGCCTGGGGTAGATAGAGCCTTCTGGACCCGTGCTCTCCAGCCGCGCCCCGGGGACCTCGTGACTCTCCGTGGCTCACAGGCCAGCGGACACGATGGCGCGCTTTCCCGGTGGCGGGCGCTTCACGGCGAAAACAGAAGTGAAGTGAGCCGTACGATGGTTTTGTTGTCGGTCTGAGCTGGAGTGGCTCCCAGTCGCCTTTCCGTGAGAACGTTGCTGGCTGGGCTGCGGGGTCTAAGGCGGCTCTTTGGAGGGCGTCCCCTCAGCTGTCGTGCAAGAGGCTGAAGGGCTCTCTGGAGCCTTGCGAGGCTGAGGGACATCCGTCACAGTGCTTCCCCCTCAGCCCCGGCTGCTTGAAGGCGCACTCCTGAAGCGGGGTGCCCGGGGTCTCCAGAACCGGGGGCAGCAGCTGGGTTGAGAAGGGAGGAGCACTGGCCTGGGCTCGGGCGCCCCTTCCACTGGGCTCCTTCCGTTGCCTGTGGATCCGTGCTCTTTGCCGTCATCCTTGTTACCATCTGTTTGTCGGTCGTCTTCCCACCAGGCCGGGAGCCTCTGGGAAGCAGGAGGACTGTGTCCGGCTTTCTGGGCCCTCACGTGGTGCATGCTTAGTGAGCCAGGGATGAAGTGGCAACCCCGTGTCCTTGGACACATTGCTTTCCTTCTCAGACTTCTAGTTCCTCCTCTTAAGGGGCCCCAGCCGTTGGCAGGACGTGAGGCTGGACCGGTGGCCTTGAATGCCGAGAAAGACCTCCGTCAAGGGATTAAACGAGTGGCTCTCCGCAAAGCCCCTGGAGCAAGGCTGGCACCAGCAGTGCCCAGAGATTGGGCTCCTCTTAGAAGGGGTGTTGGACCACTGCTCTCGGGCCTTTTGCTAACAGGATCCTCTGCCTCCGCCCCGCAGGAGCGGCTGGTTCCCCGAGGCCTATGTGAAGCCATTGGAGGAGGTGCCCATGAACCCCATGAACGCCCTGAACCCCGTGACCTCCATGAACCCCATGAATGCCCTGAATCCTGTGACCTCCATGAACGCCTTGAACCCTGTGAACCCCATGAACGCCCTGAACCCCGTGACCTCCATGAACCCCATGAATGCCTTGAACCCTGTGAACCCCATGAACCCCATGAACGCCTTGAACCCCGTGACCTCCGTGAACCCCATGAGCCCAATGAATGAGCTACCTTCCAGGTACCTGGGTGGTCAGAGTTGGGGCAGGGGTGGGGACTCCAGTGGGGGTGGCCCCACCCGTCTTGGGGAGCACCTGTGAGTGGCAGTCCCGAGTGGGCCCAGCCCCCTTTAGCCTCTGGAGAGAGAGAGTGCCCCATGTCTCTCCCGGTGCAGGTCATTGTGTCCGCCCCTCTGCCCCGACTCAGGACCGCCTTGAGCCAGCAGCCTCCTCTCAGCCAGGTGCAGATGCGGCCTGACCCCGTCTCTGCCCTTTTTTCTCTGGACTCAGGTCCTACCCGCTCCGGGGCAGCCACAGTCTAGATGACCTCCTGGACCGGCCGGGCAACTGCACAGCACCCTCAGAGTACTGGGACGGCCAGTCCCGCTCCCGAACCCCGAGCCGGGTCCCGAGCCGCGCCCCCAGCCCTGCACCGACACCCTTGCCTGGCAGCCGCCGAAGTAGCATGGGCAGCATGGGGGTGGCCAGTGACATCAAGGTGAGCCCTGTCCCCTAGGCTGTCCTCAGCCCTGGGGTCTGCCCATGGGCAGGGAGACTGGAGACCAGGTAACCCTCTCTGCTTTGCCACTGTGTCTGGCAGGGGGCCCTGCCATCCAGCCGCAGTCTGCCCACCTGTGCAGGGCGGGGCTGGAACGGGCCTCTGCTCTGGGCTGGTGGGGGGCAGAGTGTTCATCTCAGGGCCTGGAGCCCCAGATGTCCTGCTGGGAGCACTGGGAGGGGCCTGTCCTCCCTGCCTCCCGAGGGACCTGAGGCAGAGCCTGGGTTGGGGTGGGCTGTGGCGGGGGAGGGGGCCCAGGGAATGCCTCCTCATGGGGCCACCCCAGCCTTGTGCTGGGCGCGGTGCTTAGCCCTGGAGGGGCTGCTCTGGCCTGGAGGCTTCTGGAGACTGAAACCCACAGAGACGTCTGGGCTTCAGGACGCCAGGGCTGCACTTCCCGGAAGCCCGGCACTGCAGGGACCTCCGGCCTAGTCCTCTGCCCTCCTAGAAGGGGGACAGGGATGGGCAGGAGCTCTCTTGCCCTTCCCCCCCAAACTCGGCCCTCCCTCCCTCCCTCCCCGCTGCAGAAACTTATGTCCTGGGAGCAGGCCCCCCCAGAGCTCTTCCCTCGGTAGGTCATGGAGCAGGGCTGGGCTGGAGGGGACTAGGCTCAGTGGAGGGAGGTAAGGCGGGCTGAGTGGAGGTGATGTGACAGGGGCAGGAGGAAGGGGTGGACACCAGAGCCAGGTGTCCAGCTGCCTTCCCTGGACCCATGGCCAGCTGGAGACCTGGGCCCCTCCCCTTGACCTCTCCCTCCACAGGGGCACAAACCCCTTTGCCACCGTCAAGCTGCGCCCCACTGTCACCAATGACCGTTCAGCGCCCCTCATCCGCTGAGGTGCCTTCCTCCATCAGGGGTGTGAGGTCACCCCTGCCACCTGCCCGGGGGGCTGCCCAGAGCTGGCGGCGGCAGCAGCAGCAGTGGATCAGAGAAGCCGGGGCCCTGACATGGGGGGTGGCGCCCTTCCCCTAACCACGTCCCCAGCCCGAGCAGCCCTGTAGGGCCCTGGCGGGCCTGGGGCCTTCCAAATAAAGTAGGAGGAATGGGGGAACAGAACCATTCCTTCCCCTCCAGGAGTCCCAGGACCCTCCCTGCGGGCCTACCTCATGCCCCCAACCTTTCCCCTTCTCCACCCCAGTGGGGGGGATTCCCTCACACACCCCTCCCCCACCCCACACGTGTCCCATTGAACTTTTGTAAACAAGGAGAAATAAAGCAAGTGGACATGGCAGCAAAACTGGTGGTCTCTGATTGGGGGGCCACGTGGGGGTGGGGATGGAGACCCCCCACTGGAGAATGGGGTCCGGAGCTCCTGGAGGCCGCTGGCACTTTTCTGGGGAGTCTTGCTCACTCGTGGCTCCTTGTAGCCCTTATTTTAAGCAAGTCTTTAGGTCCATCCTGAAGCCCTCACCTCTACACCGCCATCTCCCCCCGGGGAATGGTTCCCTCTCCAGAAGAGAAGGGGTGGCAGGCGCCCAGGTTTGGGACCCTCAGGAAGTCACCTCTGGTGGCCTGGGACATAGCACCCTTTGTTCTGGCCCTCCCCCCCAGTCCCAGGCTCCTCTGGATTAGCCTTATCCAAGGGAAAGCCACAGAGGCCCTTTCCGGAATGTGGCCTGGGGGTGGGGGGCAGGAGAGGAATTGAGGTCATTAGGGATCACTCCAGGGCAGGGCTCTGCCCCCTGGCACCACGAGGACCCCGCAGGGCAGGGCTCCAGGACGTGCAAGGGCCTCGGCACCTCTCTTCTCTGGTTCTCCGCGGGCAGCCCCGGGGCCCCAAGGCTAGTTTCTGCTCTGTCCCTTCTCCCTTCCCAGGCAAAAGCCTCTTAGAGGGGCTGCGAGGGGGGCCTGCTCTAAGCCCCAGGCCCGGGGGGGCGGGCCGTCAGAGCTGTCGGGTGAGAGTCAGGCCAGCAGCCGATCCGCAGGCAGGCCTGGGAGTCTCTGGCCGCGCCCCCCCGCCAGGTGAGGCTTCTCGGGCAGCCGGTCGGGCAGCCCCTCCTACAGGCCTCGGATGTGGGGCTGGACACCCAAACCCACAGGACGGCTCTGGTGAGTGTGGGGCAGGAGCCACCAGGGACCACCCTCTTGTCCCCTGGCGAGGGGACAGCAGGCAGGAAAAGCCGGACCTAGTCCTGATGGGAAAAGGGCAGAATCCCAGACACGCACAGGTCCCTTGGCATTGCCCAGTGCCACGAGGGAGACCCCAGTGGTCTGTGGGAGAGAGGGAGGCTCCTGCCCAGCTGTAGGCTGGCACACCCTACCTGAGGCCCACCCTCCTTGTCCATTCTGGGGGCACCTGGGGCTGCAGTGTGAACCCCTGGGCTGAGCTCCAGCAGCGTGAGACACTCCAGAGCTGCTTTCTGCATATGTGGGGGTTGGGAAGGCTCTTAGCAGTTTAGAGGACAGACGGTCTCTTTCCCGGCGCCCCCTCAAAGGTCCCCTCCTGTCCAGTGGGAGCCCGAGCTCCAACCCCCACCCGAAATTCCCCGCTGTCCTAATCAATCTGTCATCTTACAGGTGGGGAAACGGGCTAATCGATGGGAGGGGGGCCTGTCCAAGTCACAGAGCAAATCCACAGCTAAGCCGGGGTGAATTGGAACTCAGCTCCCTTGGCTTTTGAGACAAGGCTAACGCTCTGTTACAAACGCGCTCTTGTCCCCCGCCCCATAATATTCTAATGACAATAGTCACTCCTGATCATTGGGGAAAATTACGAACATACCACAAGGCCAGGGAGGAAAATGCACCCCACCTATTTTGCAGCTAGTGCCTGTCTCCTCCCTCCTCCCTCCTCCATGTGTTTCTTTGTCCAGAGACCCTCAAACATGCACACTGGGGGCATTGGTGGTCCCCACCCACACCTCCGGGCACACGCTGGCTGCCAGGCTCTCGCCCCCAGCACCCCCTCTCCTGCACCCACTAGGTCCTGAAGAGCAAGGAGCGCCCCCAGAGGAAGCCTTCCTGAAGTCAAGACTCAGGTGGGAACGACCCTGTTATCTTGCCCTCACCCTTCCTTGGCAGAGGGGGAATTTGGGGCGAGGTTCTTACCATGTTTCTCCTCCTGGCTGCATTCCCTGAGCAGGGCTCACGTGGGTAGGCCCGTGCCTCAGTTTCCCCACGCTGGGTCTGCATCCCCCTTCATCGCCTGGGTTATAGGTCCTCGCCGCTCCCTTCTTGCTTCCTCTTCCTCCAGCAGAGACAGTGGCGATGGGCGCCGGCGGCCCCCGGCGGGGCGCGGGTCCCCCGGACGGCGGCTGGGGCTGGGCGGTGCTGGGCTCCTGCTTCGTGGCCACCGGCTTCGCCTACGGCTTCCCCAAGGCCGTCAGCGTCTTCTTCCGCGCGCTCATGCGCGACTTCGGGGCGGGCTACAGCGACACAGCTTGGGTGTCCTCCATCATGCTCGCCATGCTCTACGGCACGGGTCAGCGCCCCCTCCCCGACTGGGGTGGGTGGGATTAGGGACCGAGCAGTGCCCGATCCCCGGAGCATCCACGGGGTTTCTCGGGCCGGGCACGGAACCCCCTTTCTTCCTGTGGAAATGCTGGCACCAGGGCCCCACCATTCCTGCCCCGAAACCCACTCCTGCCTACGTGACCGGTGGGGAACCTGGGATCTAAATGAGATTCACCTGTGGAGACAGGGGCGGTGCCCGAGCGATCCTGGCCTGGCAGCTGCGGGGTGGGGATGAGCAGTGGGGGAGCCGGGAGCCAAGGCAGCCCACGCGGGGGCCCCAGGCCGCGAAGACAGGGCGGGGTCTGCCCCTGCTGCTTCAGGCTCCATGTCCCAACGAGGAGTGGGGATGGGGGCCTCTGGGCCAGGACAGCGCCTTCCCCCTGCGTTCACCACAGGGCACGGTCCCCTTGGTTTGTCCCAGCCAAGCAGTGTGACTTTAGCCGGATACTGCCCTCTCTGGGTCCCTGAACCAGGGCTGACTTTATCCCTTTGAGTCGTCTGCCAGGGCTGGGAGGTGCCAAGCCTGCAGAGTGTCCACCGGACAGGAGGCGGGAGCGGCCCGAGTGGTGACTCTGCTCTGCCCACAGGCCCGGTGTCCAGCATCCTCGTGACCCGCTTTGGCTGTCGCCCCGTGATGCTGGTGGGCGGGCTGTTGGCCTCCGCGGGCATGGTCCTAGCATCCTTCGCCACACGCCTGCTGGAGCTCTACCTGACAGCTGGCGTGCTGACAGGTGAGGGCACCCGCCGCCTCCTTCCCTGCCGGGCTGTGGGTGGGGATCGGAGTCCGTGCTGCTAGAACTCCAGTCCTCAGTTTCCCCACGTGGAATGTCCTCCAAGACCCTCTGCTCGGACCCCCCGGGAGTCTGTCCGCTCTCCCTTGCTATGGTGTGGGGGCCCCCCGGGGAGCCCGGCACAGTGCTGCTTCGCCCGCAGGCCTGGGCCTGGCCCTCAACTTCCAGCCGTCTCTCATCATGTTGGGGCTCTACTTCGATCGGCGGCGGCCTCTGGCCAACGGCCTGGCGGCGGCGGGCAGCCCCATGTTCCTGTCGGCGCTCTCGCCGCTCGGCCAGCAGCTGCTCGAGCGCTTCGGCTGGCGCGGCGGCTTCCTGCTGCTAGGCGGCCTCCTGCTGCACTGCTGCGCTTGCGGCGCGGTCATGCGGCCGCCGCCGGGGCCCGGCCCTCCGCCCTGCACCGACAGCGCGGGCCACGCTCCGGGGGAGGCGGACGCAGAGGAGGAGGTGGACCGCAAGGGGCTGAGGCTGAGCGAGGCGCCCCCTGGCGGCAGGTCCCGCCGACGCCTGCTGGACGTGACCGTGTGCGCCGACCGCGCCTTCGCGGTGTACGCCGTCACCAAGTTCCTGATGGCGTTGGGGCTCTTTGTGCCCGCCATCCTATTGGTGAACTACGCCAAGGACGCGGGCGTGCCTGACGCGGACGCCGCTTTCCTGCTCTCCGTCGTGGGCTTCGTAGACATCGTGGCGCGGCCAGCGTGCGGCGCTCTCGCCGGCCTGGCGCGTCTGCGACCGCACGTCGCCTATTTTTTCAGCTTGGCCCTGCTGGCCAACGGGCTCACGGACCTGAGCAGCGCGCGCGCGCGCTCCTACGGCGCCCTCGTAGCCTTCTGCGTCGCATTCGGCCTCTCCTACGGCATGGTGGGCGCGCTGCAGTTCGAGGTGCTGATGGCGGCCGTAGGCGCTCACCGCTTCCCCAGTGCGCTGGGCCTGGTGCTGCTCATGGAGGCCGTGGCCGTGCTCATCGGACCGCCGTCTGCCGGTGCGCCCTGCAGAAGGATGGGGTGGCGCGGCATAGGGTCCCCAAGCCCGAGGGAAGCCCCATTCCTGTAAAACGGAGATTACAGGGATGACCCCTCGGAAGAGAGCCCAGTGGGGTGGCCTCCGCTTCACATGGCCTATTAGCCCCTCCTCCGAGCTAGTTCCATCAGCTCCAGGTGGGAACGGAAAAGAGAGAGAAAGTGCCAGGAAGAACCCAACGTTGATCACTACTGGCTCACCTGGTCATCTCCAGCAGCTGGCACAAAGTACAAATGTTTATTCTCCTTTTGCAGATGGGGAAGCTGAGGCACGGAGGCCTAGTACAAGTTGTAGTCCCAGAATTAGAGTGGAGTCCCGCCCAGGGCTAAATGCCCACCCCTCATCTGAGTGCTTTAGTCTCCCCAGCTTCTAACAGTGACTGGAATAGGAGCAGTGTCTTTGGGGAACCAGCCCTGGGGCTGGGAGCAGTGGGTGTGCTCAGTGTGCTCAGGAGGAGAAGGAGGGGCGCTAGGTTCTTCCCTGGGCACTGTGCACTCATTGCCTCTTAGGAAATCATCCTGACAAGTGTGGTCTGGGAGGGCTTCCTGCAGGTGTTGCCCTGAAGGCAGCAGGTTCTGTTTGGGGAGACAGCGTTCCTACGCAAGAATGGCAAGAGCTAGGCCTGGAAAAATGGGGTGGGGGACAGTAGGGTCTTCCTGGGTTGTCAGTGACCCCTGAAATAGCAGGACGCCTGCCTGTGAGCAGGAAGGAGCTGAGGTCCGCAGTGGGATGGAGCAATGGCGGGGAGAGGTCGCCTTTGCTGGAGCCCAGCCTGCACCTGAGGAGTGAGCTGCCCATCCTCCCAGGTGTGCTAGCTGAGTGTCCTCATCAGGCTTGGTCATCTCACCTGGCCCAGTGGGAATGGCAAAGCCCCTGAACCTGTGTGTGGGAGTTCCCCAAGCCCACCACCAAAGGCCACAAAACCAGCCCCTCAAAGAGGCTCAGGGACACACCTTTCATTTTCTTTTTTAAAGATTTTATTTATTTTTAGAGAGAGGGGAAGGGAGGGAGAAAGGGAGAGAAACATCAGTGCATGGTTGTCTCTTGCATGCCCCCACCTGGGGACCTGGCCCACACCCAGGCATGTGCCCTAGACTGGGAATCGAACCGGCGACCCCTTGGTTCTCAGGCTGGCACTCAATCCACTGAACCACACCAGCCAGGGTCGTCTTTCACTTTCTCGTGTAACTCCGGGGTGGTTCAAATAGAGAAGGCACGAGGGCTGTGTGTGCGTGGGACAGGGACCAGGAAGACCAGGAAGGCCAGTTTGGTGGCATAATGCTCAGAGGGGCTCAGGGGGGGCAGCTGGCTCAGGGGCCACTAGGGAGCTTCTCCAAGGCCTCAGAGGGGCGGGCTGAGGGGCCACCACTTGGGCTGGACAGCCCCAAGAAAGCCCACAAGAGAGGGAGGAGCCCATGCAGGAGCCTCACTTTAGGGGACAGTATTTGCAATTGCTATAGAAGGGTTTCCTGAGAACGACAGTAAGATGTGTCCGGGATAGAAAACTTGGAGCATACAGGAAATAGGGGTGGCCACCCACAGACCTGGTCCCAGCCATGCTAATGAGCTCGTGGGTCCTGGGCCTCTGGAAGGGGCGGGAGGAGGCCTGAAGGTGGGGGCGGCGGGAGCATGGAAAGAGGCTCCTAAAGCTTGGGTGGAAAGGAGTTGGAGACCCCAGGAAAGGGGTGTGCCCAGCGCCCCTTCCTTCCTCACTCCCACCCCAATGTTCCCAGCTGGACAACTCACAGGGCACGGGTGGGGGGGTCGAATCTGAGGGCAGAGGGGGTGCCTCACCAAAGGCCCCATGTCACTTCAGAAATTGAGGTCCAGGGAAGGGAAGTGACATGTTTAGGGTCTCGAATGGCATAGCCCGTGGGGGGTTTTGTATCTGTAAAACGGAAATAAAGATTGGGGGCCTGTGTGCGTCTAACCTGAGAGCCCTACCAAGGTGCAGGTGCCGCCCGTTATCTGAGGCTTCAGGGTGGGGGCGAAGGGGGTACCTGCATGCCCTCACCTCCCCGCTTCCCCACCCCAGGTCGCCTGGTGGACGTGCTGAAGAACTATGAGGTCATCTTCTACCTGGCTGGCTCCGAGGTGGTCCTGGCCGGGGTCTTCATGGCTGTTGCCACCAACTGTTGCCTGCGCCGTGCTCAGGACTCCCCGCCCAGCCCAGGCAGCAAGAGTGGCGCCAGCAACAGTGAGGATGCCGAGGCCGAAGGGGACTCTGAGCCCCTGCCCACCGGGGAGCCCAGTGGCCTGGAGCCCCTGGAGGTGCCGTACCCGGTGGCTGGGCCTGTGGAACCCGACGTGGAGGCAGAGCCAGTGCCAGGGCCGGCCCCGGAGCCCGTGTAGCGCGGGGGCTGAGGTGGGGTGGCCAGTGACTTCAGACACAGGGCTTCCCCTCTTGGAGCCCCTGCTGCACCAAGAGGGTCTGGCACACTGGAGGCTGTTCGGGGGTGGTCACCCCTGGGGTCCAGGTGGGAACCTTCCCTCACCCTCACCTGCCCAGTGGGCCATGGTGGGGCCCTGTCCCTGGCTCTGCAAAGCTGCTGTGCCCAGACAGAGTCTGAGCCCTGAGAAAAGTCCATAAAGCTCAGCTGAGAGACCAGTCCTGTGCCTGCGCCTCCGATCCGGGGCGGGGGGGCGCGGAAGGGAGTCCGAGGGGCTCTCCCAGGGCCCTCTGCCCTGGCAGGTGCTAGGGAGGAAGGGGCAGAGATGGGGGAAGGTTTCCCCAGACTGGCAGCACCTGCCCACTCTCGAGTGGGGGCTGCTTGCAGGGAGGGACCCAGAGCCACCCGAGGAAGAGCGTGGGTCCGGAGGCAAGGACAGGGGTTGGACGCTGGCCCTGGGCCTCGGGCTCCTCTCCCTCGCCAGAAGTGACAGTAAATGACTCTACCCTGTAGTGCCCTGGGGCCTGGGGCCAGTCTTTGTCCTGCTGCCTTCTGCAAGGTGTGTCCGCCCCCTGCCTTCCCAAGGGACCCCTCTCCCAGCCGAGTCCCAAGTCTCATCTCTCTAGGCTACATCTCCGGTGTCCTGAGGCTTTTGCCCTGGACACACGTCCCTGTGGACACCAACACGGTCCCGAGAGCTGCCCCTGGCACCCGATTCCCTCGTGGGGAGTCCCAGGGATGTCTCCTCTCTTGCGCTTTGGCTGTTGACCTCTTGCACATGATCCAGTGCAGGGGGCCCCAGGTGTCACCCCGTCTGGGAAGACTCGGGGATCTAGTTCCCCTCTATACTTACCCTCTTCCCACAAATCCGACACCCCTTTTTTTGCTTCCCTCCCTCCAAATCTTGAGTGTGGGGACCAGGCCCCTGTGGGAGAAACGGGCTCTGTCTGCCACTCCGTCCAGCCATGTGCCTCAGCAGAGCCCATCCCGCCGGGGACCCCGCCCGGCTGGACAGCCTTTTTCCAGCCGGGCCTCGGGCAGGCGCGGGCACCCCCGCAGGAGCCTGGCCGACTCGCCTGCACCTGCGGTTCCCCGGGGCCACCGGAGCAGCGACTCGCTCTTACCTAACAAACAAAGAGCGCCGACTCTGCCAGGCTCTGGCGCGAGCCCCGTACACACGGCAGCTCATCTAACCCTCCTAACAACCCAGTGCGGTAGGTCCTAGTATTAGCCATACTCACGGGTAGGGAAACTGAGGCACGGGGAAGGTAGGGTCACAGACGCTGTGACTGGAACCCAGGCTGCCAGTTCCAGTCTGTGCCCCAGGCCTCCATGCTGGCTGCCCCTTCGAAGGTGGGCAGGCTGACTGCTCCAAGCACCCACGTGGACCCTGGTGACAGCCCGCCCCTCCCTCCATGATCGCGACCCTGCCTGACCGTCCCGTTCAGGCTTCTGCTCGTGTAATTCGCTGTCCGTGGGGGGCACTTTGCAAGTGAACAGGGCTCGGGGGGTGGGAGGCATACGGGAACTAAAAGGTGATGGAAAAAAGTACAGTAAGGATTAAAACCAAAAAGTGAACACGGCCACTGTCAGTAATGACACTGGCACCACAGGTGTGGGCTGGAACCGTACAGGTGAGGCAGGACAGTCACCGTGTTTCTATCACTGCGAAGACTTGGGGTGCTAGGTGCTGTTCGCCTCTGGCATCTCCCACGGCCCCGGCAGAAAGCATGCACCTGGAGGGGCCGGGCACCCTCAGCCTCCTCCTGTTTGGGGCCTGGGGTCCTCCCGACCCAGCGTCTGTCCTGCCCACCCCCAAATCAGGGTGAAGCGCATGGCCAGAAACCCTGAAGGGCCACGGGGAGGGTGGATGTAAAGTCTCCGTGAGGCAGAAGGCCCGGGAGGCCGGGGGGGTGGGGGGGGAGTCGTCTCTTGGGCCCGACAGGTTTGAGTTCAAATCCCACTGTCCCTACACACAGCGTGGCCTTAATTAAGCCTCAGTGTTCCATCTGTGAATGGGGACAGTGGCACTAACTGGCAGAGCTGCTGTGAGGATGAGGAATAGGGAAACAGAGAAAGAGAACGTCAGGAACCCCTGTTGCCCCCCTGCCCTGTGATGGGGGGCAGGAAAGGGGGTCAAAGGAGGCGGGCCTGAGGCCGCTGCAGGGAGCCCGCTGCCGTCTGGGCTTGTGTTTATTTAGTACGGGCCCGGTGCCCGGCCCTTCGCCAGGGAAGTGGCGGAAGCAGGGGGATAAAATAAATAAAGGCCACCAAGGTGTGTGGGCTGGGGCGGGGCCAGGGTGTACATGAGACGTGGGCCAGCCCCGGCTGTCCAACCCGGCCCCCCACTCCGGCAGAGTCCAGGTGGGGCCGGGGAGGTGCCCACAAGGACTGGATCCCGGACTTCCTGCCAGCGCCAGCCCCTCCCACCTTCCGCCCTCTCTTTTCTAGGGCAGGCCCAGAGGCCGAGCTCTCCTTCCATCTGGGGCAGTGGGGAGGAAGGTGGAGAGGCCGGTGCCCAGGTCCGAGGTCACAGCCCTGGTGCCTTTCCTGGGCAGGCGCCCAGGTGCGCTGTGCTGGGACCGAGGAGCAGGGAGGCACGTGCCCCAAGCCAGCAGGCCTTCATGCGCCGCCCTGTTACGCGGTGGCCCAGCCGCCGCTCCCATGCTGTCGTCCTCCCGCGCACCCTACCCCCCGGGTCCACACCCCACGGGCGCACTCAGGAGTCACACCAGCTTCCGCCCTTGTCCAGGGGCCCGGCAGCCCCTCGCGCATCCCTGGACGGCTCCCTGGCTGCCGTGTCCTCCTCATCTTCCTCCTCCTCCTCCCCGTCGGTGCACTCGTCCTGGCTGAGGCCGTAGGCCAGCGTGGTGTGGGCTAGGTCGACCTCGATGGGGAAGACGTCCGCGTCGCGCAGCACGGCGTAGCAGTCGTTGTAGTACTTGGACATGGTGGACACGAAGCGCTGCAGCTGGAACACGATGTCCTGGACTGGGGCGGGGGGGCGGGCAGAGGGACACCAGTGGGCCGAGGCTGCCTGCCTTGCGGAGCGGGCCCTCCGCACCTGCCTGAACCCACCGCCCCGCCCGGGGCTTCCCCTGCTCCGTGCACCTCCCCGAGCCCTCAAACCCTGGCAGGGGGCAAGGCAAGGGCTGCCCAGGCCTGCCCAGGACCCAGGTCTCTATTCCAGCTCACAGGGCAGAGGCTCCCTGCCAGGGCGAATGGGTTGTGGGCTGCGCCCCAGGGAGTGCGGCCCCACAGGCCAGGCTCCAGGAGGCGGGTGCCCTCCTGCCAGGGCTCTCAGCCTCAGGTCTGACTCAAAGCACTACAGGGCAGGGCCTGGCCTTGGGGCCTCAGGTAAGTACTTTTCCTCTGTGGGCCTCAGTTTTCCCAGCTCTGAAGTGGGGAGATGGTACCCCCCTACCATACCGAGGATGGCATACAGACTCACCGAGGTAGGGCGTGACCCTCGGGCCCCTGACACCCGCCCAGGCCCCTCACCATGCTTCTGATCCAGCAGCTCCATCTTCTCCAGCACGTCCTTGCGCATCTGCGAGAAGCGGGCGCGGGCCTCCTGGCGGCAGCGCAGGATCAGGCGGTACTCGTAGTTGCCTGTGCTCACGCGGTACAGAGGCTCCCCGAGGGCCTGGGGCGGGGGCAGCATATCAGGGACCCGGGGCGGGGCGGGGCAGGGCCTGCTCTGGGACAGACGGGGCTGGGCAGGGAGGCGCACACCCCGCCCCGTGCGGCACTTCTCATGGCTACCAAGCTCCCTCACCTCTGAGATGCCAGGGATTGCTAGAAGAGGAGCTTACAGTTTTGTGAAAAACCAAACAGAAAACCTAACCCTTGCCACATTAAATAAATGAACATTTATTCATTAGATGGATTCTGGTATCAAAAATATTACAGATTCTGCCCTAGCTGGTGTAGCTCAGTGGAACCAAAGGGTCATCAGTTCAATTCCCCAGTCAGGGCACATGCCTGGGGTGCAGGCCAGGTCCCCAGTGCGGGGCATGCCAAGAGGCGACCACACATTGATGTTTTTCTCTCTTCTTCCCTCCCTTCCCCTGTCTAAAAAAAATAAAAATAATAAATTACAGGTTCTTGGCTACTGTGGCTCAGTGGACTGAGTGCTCGCCTGTGAACCAAAGGGTCCCTGCTTCAATTCCTGGTCCGGGCACATGCCTGGATTGCAGGCCAGGTACCCAGCGCGGGGCATGCCAAGAGGCGACCACACATTGATGTTTCTCTCCCTTTCTTTCTCCCTCCTTTCCCCTCTCTCTAGAAGTAAATAAATGAAATATTCAAAAAATGTATTACAAATTTAAAAAACAGAAAAGGCCTCTTAGGAGTGAGGAAAGTCAGTTTTTCCCTGTAAGAAACTCAAAGTTGGGGGGGCGGGCAGTGGGCAGCTGTTCTGGGAGTGGGCACAGGGGGCGGTCCCACAGCAAGCTGGCCAGAGGGGCCGGGGTGGGGTGGGTGGCCCCAAATCTTCAGGAACTAGAGCCTGACCAAGTGCCCCAGACCTCTCCCAGGTTGGCCTGACCCACTTGGTGTCCTGGCAGAGCCAGGACATTTTGGGGGCCCCGTGAGGCGGGTTGGGGGCAGGTTGCATGCCCAAGCCCCTCTGGCCCCGGGCCGAGCCCCCGCCCCGCGGCACTCACGATGCAGCTGTACTCCTCGTCATCCATCTCCTTCACCTTCAGGCAGTACGACTGTGAAGGGAGGCGAAGCCAGGCGGTCACGTGGCTGCTCCTCCTGGGTGCCCACCCTGATGTGCCCAGCCCCCGCATGCCACAATGCCCCGTGGCCTCCCTGGGGAGCAGCCGTGCCAGGCCTCTGGGGCCCGGCAGACTCCCGGCTGGAGGCGCTGAGGCCCAGGGGGAAGCAGGCAGCAGTGCGGGGAGCCCTGAGGCCGGAGAGCCTCATGCAGGCTGGTGCGCTTGGGGTGGCCCTGGGGCAGCAGACAGGGGTTGGTGGAAGGGCCTGAGAGGCAGCCCATTGTTTACCAAACTCAAGTCCCAAGAGATGCCCTGGGAAAACGGGTCCCACGTCCGGGGGGCTTGGGGAGACCTTGCCAACTCCCGCTGCAGAGGGGCCTGTGGCGGCGCTCAGGCGTCTTGCAGCACAGCGGCCGCGGCCTGCTCGAGGGAGCGTCCCTGCCCCACTCCTTCGGACCACAGAGCGATCGCTTCATGTAAAACTCACTAACATCCCCGGGGCTCACCACATAACCACTGACCTAGTTTAACCCATTATCAGGAGTGACCAAAAAATCCCAGGGTCAGGAGTCCAGCACAAGGGCTCTGACCACCTTAGGCCCCCAGCCTCCCTGAGGTTCTGAGCAGCCAGGGCTGGGCCTGCGCTGCAGCCTAACTCCCCAGCCCCTCCCCAGGCCCTGGTTCCACACCCTCGGTCTGACGTGACAGGCTCCAACCCTCCGTCAGGTGGCCAACAGAAGCAGGGCCGACCTCTAGGGGGTCAGAGCAGTCCCTGCGGAGGGCCACTCACCAGGTACTCAAACTTCACGTCCAGGTACTTCTTGATGGTGAGGCGAGTGTCCGGGATGGCTTTGTTGAGGTACGTGTTCAGATCCGTCAGCATCTGGAAGGGGAAAGTGGGGTGGATGCTGAGGCCCCCACAGGTAGGGGCCAGGCTGGCTGGGGTGACAGAGTGGCACTGCTGTGTCAGTCTCAGTGGGCTCAGGACATCAGAGCCAAGGGGCGCTCCCAGATATGGTCTTATTCATTTCAAAGATGCGACAACGGGCCAGGCCCAGGGCCACCTGGGACTCGGTGGTAGAGCCAGGGCCACAAGCCACCTCAAGGTCAACACTGAGGCCAAGGTGTGCCAATTCCAGTACAGGACCTCTTCTGTGTGACACACTGTCCCCTCCCTACCGTCCCACACTGACACACGGGCGCTCCTTGTGACCTACCGGCTTGATGGTTTTCAGCAGCCGGATGCCAAACTTCTCGATGCTGCGGTGGGCGTCGGCAAACTTCACAAAAGCCTCGCTCGCAGCTGGCTGGGGCTCCCGCACTCCAATCACAGAGAACACGTCCCCAAAGGCTGCATGACAAGTTTGCCCTGAGGGCTGCCCCTCCCTGGCCCTTAATGGGGAAACAGGGGTTTGTGGGGGAGGAGGAGGGCAGGGGCATGGCAGGCTGGTGGCCAAGTCTGCATGGGGCCTACACCCCACGAGAGATGCTTCTACACCACAAGGAGGCCGGTCTACACCACACCCCTAACGGATCTGAGGGAGCTGGGCAAACACCCTCAGGAAGCTGGGTCTACACCTTGAAAGAGCTGGGCTACGCGACTGAGGACACTTGGTCGATACCCTAAGGGGGCTTGCCCTCGCTCTCTCGAGGGACCAGACCATGGGAGAAGGTTGGGCCAGGCTAGGAGGGGGCGGCGTTGTCTGAGAGCAGAACGCTGGTCTGGGATCTGGCACCCAGGTCCCAAGGCCACACCTCTGCCCCTTAGGAGCTGTGTGGCCGTTTCCTCTGCCCGGCCCTCCCTTTCCCAACTGGAAAGTGGGGCCGATGGCAGCCACCCTGTCCAGCTGAAGGTCTGGGAGGAAATGAGACCATGGATGAGAAAGGCCTCCTGTGCTGCAGGTGGTGGTGCAGACAGACAGGGCTCAGGTGAGTGACCGCCCACCGAAGACCAGCCGGCCAAGATGCTCCCCACCAGCCCCACGTCGCCACCTGCCGCACCTGGACAAGGGCCCGCCCAAAGCTGCCCAAGGTCAGACGCTGCAGCGCTCGCCTGGGCACCTCGGCCGCGCCTTCACTGTGTGGGGGTGCCGAGCCCAGGGAGGGGCAGGGGTTCGCCTGAGGTCACGCAGTAAGTTGGGGGGGGTGCCCTTACCCCGGTGCGTCTGCGACAGCTCATAGAAGGCCCGCAGGAGGTTCTTGGTGTGTTCTGTCATCCCTGCGGGAGAGACCACACCGAGGGGGAACAGGGGCATATGGCGGGGACCACACGGGCCCAGGACATGGCCTCTAGCCCTCCACTCCACCCCCGAGGCCTGCGCCGTTCCTGGGTTCCCTGGCTTTGCCCACAGCCCCAGCAGGCCCGGCCCCAGCCGTGAGGAGCCCTCGTCAGACCGGGCAGCCGGGACCCCGCAGGCGCGGGAGGCAGGCCAGCCTCCTGTGGGCTTCGTCTCTGGGGGCGCATGCCCGTCTGGGCGCTTTCCCTGCAATTCCACGTGCTCTTACTTGAGTTTTTATGGGTATGCATTATTTTTATTATCCAAAAATGTCTTAAGACTTTAAAAAGAATTCTTAATGACCAGGGTCCTAAAATTTTGTAGGCTGGCACTCCTGCCCCCACCGTGGTCCACCCCAGGGCAGAGCCAGGGCCAGCCCCCCACACGACTGCCAGCCAGAGGTGTGCTGCCCACCTTTATAGAGCTCAGCAGTCCGCTCCAATTCCTCAAGTCTCTTGACAAGCCCATCTGTGGGGATCAGAGAGAAGGGGAGGTGAGTCGGTCTCAGCGAGCCACAGGGTGAAAGCGCGGGGCGGCCTGAGGGCAGAAGAGGACCCCCGAGGAGAGGCAGGATCGGCACAGAGCAGGGCCCACGAGGGGCATCTGGCACTTCAAGGGCAGCTGGAGCTCAGAACACCCAGGTGAGGGGCAGGGTTGTCCCCCAACACCGCAAGCCAGAAGCTGGGGCACATCCAAGGGGCAGATGGGCGATGACAATACAGGGGCTTCCAAATGTCATGCGTGAGAAATGGTGGCGCCCTCCCCAGGGCCAAACCTGTGGGTGGCGCCCATGGCCAGCCTAGCAGTCGAGGTCCCCCACAGGCTAACACAAGCCCTGCCCACAGCCGAGGAGGAGGCGGTCAGGGATGAGTGGCGGAGTGAGAAACAACCAATCAGTGCAAGGCAGGCTCGAGGGGCTCCCAGCACAGGAGAAGCAAACGTGCCAGACTCAGAGGGGGCAGTGATTTCGGGAGGGGAGAAATTCTGGAAGTGCTCTGAGAAAGAGCTTGCACTGGACGGGGTCCTTGGTGATCATCTGCTGAACGGGGTTCACGGAGCACCCGCTGTGTGCTGACACCATGTTAAGCCCCAGGAATGACCGGGTGAATGAGATCCGAGTCATGCCCTCGAGGCTCACAGTGGGGCTGAGGGGCCAAGCAGTGGCCAGCCAAGAACGAGCGGGACAGTAAGGGCTGTAAGGGGAGGGGTGGGGCGGCAGCCTCGCCCCTAGGGCTGGAAATGGGGGTGAGTGGACTGCCAGGGCCGAGGCGGGCCTTTCAGATTAGAGAGGGGCCCGGCAGGGGGCGTCACGCCAGGCTCAGGGCCTGGCTGAACGGGGCAGGGCAGGGCTGCTCCAGAGGGGAGCACCACACCCGCCACTCCGAGGCGGAGGAGCTATGGCCACACCTCCCCGCTGGGAGCCCCAGCAGCAACTGCAGGCCGCGGGGCCCTCAAAGGACCGTCCAGCCAGGGTCTGGCCTTCCTGAGTCACAGTGCTCTGAGCCAGGACCCCTCAAGGCTCCCTCCACACCCCTCAGTCCTTCTTCCAGATGAGCCTTTGGGGCAGAGCCACTTCCCTCATTTCACCAACCCCCCCCCCCAAAAAAAAAAACGGTGGACAGAGAGGTAAGGCCACTTGGTCACAGGCACACCGCGGGGGCCCTGAGAGCCAGGGCGCAGCCCCCCGCCCATCTCCTGCGTGGACCAGGCAGGCGGGCGGGGAGCAGCAGAGGCCAAGGCAGCGGGGCCTTTCCCGGGCAGGGGAGGCCTCTGAGCGGCCGGCTGTCAGGGCAGGCGGGCTCGGGCTCCAGGGCAGGGGGGGGCTCCGCGGAGGTCTTCGCGAGGCCCTGGCTCCGG
>PVJD01015851.1:0-23401 GCA_004026545.1 Mormoops blainvillei
AAAGGGGGGGGGAAATTGGGACAACTATAATAGCATAATCAATAAAATATTAATTAATTAATTTAAAAAAAAACGAATATCGAGAATCCTTTTCTGGCCAGACCCTTTGGACTCTTGGCACAGCTGAGCAAGGGTGGAAAGGAAATGTCCAATGATGTCCATAGGCTTAGCCTTCATGATGGGCTTTTACCTGGATACAAACATGGAGGAAAGGTCAGACAGTGACAGAGAGACAACAGCCTACCAGTGTCAGAGAGAGACAAGGCAGCTGAATGTTGAAAGAGCAAGAACAGGATAAGAGGTCTAGGCAGCTTGCCATCTTTTCCTGAGTTTTTTTTTCACTGAGTGGATTTCTTCACTGAAAGTGCTATCAATTCCTAACTTCTCAAATACAGTTTAGATATTAAGAGCATGATCTCTCAGGTCTCTAATAACCTTGGAAAATCACTTACCCTTTCTGAACCTGAGTTTCCCCATTTGTAAAACAAGGATCATGATAGTACTTACCTCATAGAATTGCTGATTAGATTAAAAGGTGCAGAAAGCAATTGGAACAGAGCCTGACATGCAGTAGGCCATCAGTGGATAGTATATATTATTATTATTTCTCACATCGAATGCAACTATAAATGACTGTTGGATTATCCATGATACTATGTACTACTTTGAGGTCAAATTATAGGACCACTGGCCTGGAAGGAATGCTAGAGATTATGTATTGCTCTTTTTTTTTAATTAGATACATGAGAAGCATAAGGTCCAAGGGAGACAAATGTATTTCAGGAAAAGGCAAAAACTTGTGTGAAATCAAAAGGTATGAAAGAGAATGAAAGGGATTTATAGTGGCTGCAATGTCAGATAAATGAGAGTGTGTATGTATGTGTTAGAGGGGTGGGGAGAATGGATGAAAACTGGAGGGTAGAAAAGGCTGTGGGAAAAATAAAGACAAGAATATGAGATACTTTTGTATCAAAGTTAGGAATTTGGACTTTACCTAGATGAGCACTATCCATTAAAAATATAAGCCACATATGCAGCTTTAAATTATCTAGTAGCTACATTAAAAAAAAAGAAACAAGTAACTTCAACTTTATAATACTATATTTTATTTAACCCAATGTATTAAAATAGTATTCCAACATGTAATCAACATAAATAATTATTAATGATATATTTTACATTATTTTAAAATACTAAGTCATTTAATTCCAATATGTATTTTACATTTACAATGCATCTGAATTTGAACTAGCCCCACTTCAAATGCTCAGGAACCACATGTTTCTAGAAGCTAGTGTATTTGTGAGTACAGATCTATGCAATGGGGAGCCACTGAAGGGTTTTAAGCAGAGGGGTGCCTTGATCTGTGTACCTCAGAGCAAGAATCCTGGTGATGATGGCAAGGGTGGATTGGGACAAAGACCACTGAGGATTGCTATGCATAGTTGTGCAGGACGTATGGTACAAGGAGCATGAATATGGGGGTTGAAATCCAGCTTATATTCCATTTATCAAGTCAAGTACCCTGGCCCAACACTGCCAGCTCAGAGCAAAGTGAGCCTTTCCTTAATTGGTCAGCTTAGGAGCAGTGCCTGTTTTCTAATTTTCACAAAGATGCCACATCTGTTAACAGTAGCCCTGGGGAACACTAGATTAGAGTAGAAGGTATAAACCTCAGCCCATACTTCTGATGGACAAGAACGATCACATCTCTTTATAAATCAGAGTTAATTCAGTTTTGATTTCCCAATCCCATAAGTCTAGAGGGAAACTTAACCTTAGTTATTCTTGGAGCCCCTCACTCAGAGTCATGCATGAATTCTGATATTTTAGATGCACCAGGGCATAGGGGTATGGACTTCTAGCTAGTCATCAAGTAATCTGTTCATGTTGGTTAATGTTGAGGTATCCATTGACCCCTGTGCAGGATTTTTCAGGTCTGGCAACACTGATGAATTTGGAAAAACTTTTGCTTATGGCCCAAACTTTCTAGAGTCCCTACCTCACAACTTCCCTCTAGGGCCTTCCTCACACACTGTCCAGAATCCAGGCCAGGCTCTATCACTCTGGAATCCACAGAGCTCTTTCTCTTCTTCTATCGGGAGAATCTCTCTTTCAGTCTGGGAAAATCCTTTCCCCTTTCTGTTTCTTTACTGGCAAACTTTTTCCTCCCTCTGGGACTCAAGGCTGTTGTGAACAAAAAGTCAGAAAGTGTTTTGGGAACTCTCAGTTTTTCTGCCCTGCTATAAACCTCCTGGTGGCCAAGAGGACCAGAACCAGCTACCTGCTTGAGGGAAGAAAATAAAAGGAGGAATAAGCACAGAGAAAAAATATATGTATGTTTATTACTCTCTTAAAATATTACCCAACTGTAGAGCAATAGGAAGTCTCATATTCCACTGGTGGAAGTATAAATTGGTACAACCACTCTGGTAAAGAGTTTAGCAGTATCTATTAAAGTTGACCACATGCATGCATGCCAGAAATCTGTAGGTATATATTCTTCTGTAGGTATATGTTCAGTATAAATGAGTGTTTATTGTCACCAAAAGACATGTATAGACATGCATTCATAACAACACTATTCTTAATAGGCCCAAACTAGAAACAACCCAAATGTCCATCAACCATAAAATGGGTGGCTTAAGATACAATGGAATATCACACAATAGTGAAAATAAAATGACACACAATAACATGATTGAATCTCACAAACATAACATTGCATTGGGGAAACAAAAATATCATATAGTATTATTCTGTATATATATTAGCTTTTAAAAATGGCAGAGCCAAGCTGTGGTGTTGAGAGTCAGTATAATGGTCACCTATAGGGGGAAGAGAAGGGGTAGTGTTTGAAAAGAAGTACAAGAGCGGCTTTGGATGGTAGTAATGTTTTGCTTGTGATAATTTATCAAACTTATAACTTTGTGTGCTTTCCTGTATATATCTAATAAAAAGTTGAAGAAATAGAAAGTTGAAAAAAAATCAGCCCATCACACCAATTAGCTGAGTGTAGCTATAATCCAGGTGATAAAGCATAAAGGCCTGGATGATTTAAGATAGTGGAAAATAGAAAAGAGAAGCCAGGATCATGAATGATGGATCTGGGCATTATAGAGAAGAAGGAGTCAAAGACAATGCCCAGGATTTTGGCTTGGACAATTGGGTAAATGATAGTGGGATTGGCTGAGATAGGGATTATCAGAAGAGATAGACTAGGTGAATAGGTAATGGAATGATTGGCATGTGATGAGCTCCTAATGTCTATTGGACATTTATGTGAAAAGGTACTATGGCACAGGGTTTAAGAGTGAGGGCTGGTTTTTAATTCTGGATATAATGGGGTAAACACCTATCTCTGCTTATGTTCCACTGAACTTGACTATAAAACTTGTACAGAATGCATGAACAAACTATCTGAAAACTCTGAAAAGTATCAGCAGGCAGATCAGAGAAGAACACTATAAATATAAGTTACTACCAAACTGGTGATGAGTTTATCATTTTTGTTCCTGTATCATCTCCTAGCAGGAATGCAACACATTCTGAAAAGCGGAAGTGAGCCCAGCGGTGCAAAGGGAGATCCAGGAGTGAGCCTCTAGTTCTGTATGGAAGAACAGCAAAGGGAATTTCTAAAGCCCAGAGAGAGTGGAGGAAGTACCCAGGTATTTTTTTTTTCTCCTCTTTTCTTTCTTCCCTCGTGCCCCAGTCACCAGGTAGTCCCACAGTGGTGGGTGGCGGTAGTGGCAAAGAGCAACAAGGTATGGGAACTGGCAGAAGCCAAAATTCCGAAGGAGAAAAACCTCCTGTCAGTTCACTGGACCTGCATCTCTAAAAGGGAGGGGCCAAATCCCGTTTTCTTTTTGTTTCTTTTTACCGCCCCTCTTGTCTCCTCCCACTTGGCCCCAAATGTTGCACGATCCCAGACAAGGATTATTTGTAGCCCAGAGGACCCAAAATGGGTCCTGTATAGCTGTTTATGAACTCTTGGGTTTATCCTTGACCTCTACGTGCGTTAAACTGATCCTAATTAGCATAACGAAGACTGATAACCGAACTAAACTGTCAGTCCTTCCCAAGGACCCAACCGACTGTCGGTTGGTGAATACGTAGAACAGAACCGTTTAACGCTACAAAATATTAAAAAACCAAACTGACATTGGAATCATAGCTTGCAGAAGAAAAAAAAAACATTCTGCAAGGGATGGGATGTGAATTTAAAGGGATAGTGGGAGGGAAGCTTTATAGGATGATGGAACTGTTCTGTATTCTGATTGTGGTGGTGCTTACTTGAATCTATACGTGTCTTAAAATGTAATAGCATTATAAACCAAAAGAAAAAAGTCAATTTTATTGAATAATAATTTTAAAAAGTGAAATTTTTAAAAAGTGAAGTCTCCTTAGCCAGAACTGCCAGGGATCAATTTTGATACCTCACTTGCTAGCTCTGTGGCCCTAAACAAGTGTCCACCCCACTATGCTTGTTTCTTCACCCATCAAAACAGGCACACTCACAATTTTTGCCTTCTACCTCCTGGAGAGTTTGTTGTGGTGAAGGTTAAATGAGGTAATGCATGTAATGTGCTTAGAACAGTGCCTGAAACCTAGCATATGCTGGATAAATGCTATAATGGTTCAATTGAAGGGCCTGAGGCACAGGAGACGGGTGATAAGATTAAATAAAATGTATGAATCACTACTGGGCATATTTTAGTGTTTGAACTATAGGAAGAGCAGTTACTGTGACTATATTTTTAAGTCATCCAACCTACTCAGCCAACCAACAGCCCTTCTTTACTTCACTCCTGACCTCCTCTCAGCTTTCACACAGTTCCTAACTCTCCATTTTGGCCTCAGCCCTGCCTCTCAGATTCTTGACTTGTTATCCTCTCTCCAAACTAAAGCATTCTTTAAACTTTTCTCAGCCTTGGGTGTGGATTAAAAGCTCCTGGGCAGTCTGCAAAACTACTGACCTGGACTAAAAAAATGTCAATGTCATGAAAGATCAGCAAAAGGGCTGTGGAACTGTTCTAGATTGCAGGAGATTAAAAGATAGAAAAATGAATATATGGATTGTGGATGGGGTAGAAGGGAATGGCTGTAGAGGACATTATGTGATAGTTAAGGAAAATTGAATATGAATTGTATGTGGAAAAATGTCCTTGTTCCTAGGGGATACATACTGAAGTATTTACGATCAAATATCATGATGTCTGAAACTAACTTTCAAATGGTTCAGCAAAATATTTATTATTTTATATAATAATTATATATTCACAATTTTAGTCAGTCCTGTGTTAGATAGATAGATAAAGCAAGAAGGAAAAATGTTAATAATTGGTAAAACTGGATAAATGGTATCTGGGTACTCTTTGCACTGATCTTTCTTTAGGTTTTATTTTTCCCCAAAATATAAAGGGGTAATAGAATATCACTTGAAGAACATTTTTCAGAATACACATGCTTGTGTTGTAGCCTAAAACTAAGGAATCAAGACTTTTCCCGAATGGGGCTTGGGAATCTACATTTTAAAAGTTCTAGGACCCCAACTAAGAAATGCCCCTGTCAAACTTCATTTCAGACCTGCCTCTACCTCCTCTGGCTCCTGATTTCCTTCAGGACCCAAACCCTGACACTTGTTTTTGTTTTTGTTTTTGAGCTGGAAATCTTTTCACTTCGGATATGTGGCCGGGATCTGGGAGGGTAGTTCTCATAAAAAGGAGCTTCCTGTTCTGGGCCACCACAGACAAGTGGAAGGAGCAGGAGGGAGGGCTGCAAGTTAAGGGCGGCTCAGAGCCTAAAGTCAGAATTAGAGACTTTCTGGAGAGGCAGAAGGGCAAAGAAACTTGTCAATAGTGGAAGGGGAATTTTTTTCCCCGACGGGTACTTATTAACTTTATTGAAATTTAATTTAGATAAAAGATATTCAGATAGAATAATGTTCACTGATTTTAAGGGTATAGTTTGGTGAGTCTTGAGAAATGTATACCTAAACCTGTATTAAACTTTATTATCAAGGTAAATAGTTGATATTTCCATAACCCTAAAATATTCCCTTGTGAATCTTTGTAGTCAATTCTGGTGAAGTATTATGTAGAATGTCCCTCAGTTTGAGTTTGCCTCATCGTTTTTCATGATTACACTGGAGTCAGGTTCTGTGCAAAAATGCCAGAGGTAATGTTCCCTTCTCTTGCCATCATGTCTGGAGGTACTTGATATCAATGTCTTTATGTTAACCTTGATCACCTAATTAAAGTCTGACTGATAGGGTTTATCCATTATAAAGTTACTATTTTTCCCTTTGTAATTAATTAATTTCTTGGGGCGGGGGACAGTGATATCCCAAAGATTTAAATTGGCATTATATGAGACCTATGTGTTGAATTACGGAGTGTTGCTTTATTTTATTTAGTTATAGCAGTCAGAAGCATAGTCTATTTTTGTATTTATCTGCTTTCCTTTATTTTCCTCATTCATGATTTATGGTTTTGTTTTTTTAATAAACATGGATTCTGAATTAATAGGAAAGCAGTGTGAGAAGAATGAAGAGAAGCAAACCTGGATTTGAATCCCAACTTTCCCACTTACTGGTCTTATGACCTTTCAAAAGTCCTTTAAACCTGAGCCTCTATCTTCCCATCTGTAAATATAGCTGATAATAAACCACATCACAAGGTTTTTGAGAGAATTAAAGCACTTAGTAGTGTCTGGCACTCAGTAAATACTCTGTAAATATCATTTCTTGCCTTCCCTTATACCCAAATGTTTAATATTATTGTCACTATGGTAATTAGACTGTCTCTTTCTGGCTGGGTGGCTCTAGGATATAGAAACTCAACAGATTTTTACATGTTTTTCATGCTCTAAGACCACAAAGACTTTAGTGCAGGGGTACTGCTGAACTTTTTACATGTTTCTGAGTCACTGGGGAGAAAGCATCTGGAAATGTTTTAGTTGAGGCAAATTCTTACATCTCACTAGTATGTCCTATTGTTACCTTTGTAAAATTCATTTATTACCTCTGGTATTTGGGTGTTTGATTTTCATGGATGTACAAATATATATCATTTACAAAAGTGGTATTTTTATTTGTCTTTTTTCAGTATTAGAACTATTTTAAAGTAGAATTTTAACAGGGTCAATCTTGTGTTGTTCCTGTTTTTAAACAGAATTAATGTAATATGAGCTTTGTTGGAAAGATGTACTCCTATGGTTAGCAAGAGAGAAAACACTACAAACATCGCTCTCCTTATCCCTGATATTTTTAATGTTTAAGTGAAACTTTGCTTTCTCTGTTTTTTTCTTGCTCCAAATTTTATTTCCCCTTTCATTTGATTTGTTCCCTAAGTTCTTTAAGCAGGGATTTAGTTCATTGTTGCTTTTTTTGTACTGATACATGCTTTCAAGACAAGACATTCTCTAAATACTGCCTTGGTAATCTCACATAAAGTGTTACTCCCATATATAATGCCTAACTCATTTTTCTTTTTGCCTCAAGTTCCACTATGGTTTGGCATGGCACTGTTACTGATCTTCTGTATTACAATCGAGGATTCTTTTGCATTAATTTTTTATTGAATTTATTGGGGCTACATTGGTTAATAAAATTACAATATAAAGGTTTCAAATGCACAATTCTATAATACATCATTTGTATATTGCATTGTGTGTTCACCACCCCAAGTTACATCTCCTTCTATCACCATTTATCCACCCTATACACTCCTTTACCTCCCCTATCTCCTTTTCCCTTTGGTAATCGCCATACTGTTGTCTGTGTCTATGAGGTGTTTTTTTTTTGTTTTTTTTTGGTTTGTTTGTTTGTTTTTTGGGGTTTGTTTTTTTTTGCTTAATTCCTTCACGTTTTTCACTCAGTCCCCCAACACCCTTGACACCTATCATGTTCTGTTTATTTTGCTCATTAGATTCCACATATGAGTGAAATCACATGGTGCTTATCGTTCTCTGACTGGCATTAATTTTGATTTTTAAAAATAGTACATTAAAATATTATTTATCTTGATTACTGAGTTTTTGGTAACCCCTTAATATTTTCCCCTGAGTCAAGTGCATCTAACACCTCACCCCAACCCAGCTCTGACCCTGCAGTAAACTCCCAGATGAGTTCTGATCATAAGTTTCTTTTAAAATGGATGTCTGGCCCTGGCAGGTATGGCTCAGTGGATTGAGTGCCAGCCTGCAAACCAAAGGATCGCTGGTTAAGTTCTCAGACAGGGCACAGGCCTGGGTTATGGGCCAGGTCCACAGTGAGGGACGCTTGGGAGGCAACCACACATTTATGTTTCTCTCCCTCTCTTTCTCCCTCCCTTTCCCTCTCTAAAAATAAATAAATTTTTAAAAACTTAAAAAAAATTAAAGTGGGTGTCTGATGTTCAAGTAGACTAAAATTGTCAAAGATATCAAACCAATTAATTACACCACCTGCCAGGAGATAATCATGATTTTCCTCTCCTTCTCCTGTCTTCCCTTTTCTACCACATGTTGGGCTCTCAGCTCAGCAGAAGTCCTTGTCCATTTCCAACTGTTGGCACTGAGCAAGGCCACATTGCTAATAAGCTGCCTCGGAACACTTCTCCATTTAGAGAGGTGAAAGGCCAGGGTCTCAGCCTCCAGGGATAAACCCCAAGACTGTTGAGCTGTTCCAGACCCTTGTCAGGGCCCTTTGTGGCCCAAAATATTCCTCTCTCCCTTGGAGTCTGTCAGTTAGCTCTGGCAAAAATCAAGTTTCCTCACCCTAATCTTACCTCATCTACACAGGTTTCCCCGAGAAAATATGGAAAAGAAACTCTGAGAATCCTGAAATCTCAGAACTGGAAGGGCCCTTAGAGACGATTTTGCCCCAATCCCTTTCATTTAATAGCACATATGACTTCCTGTGCTGTATTTCCACAGTCCCAGGAATCCCTAAGGCTGCCTCATAATAAAAATCAGGAGCAAGTCAAGAGCCAAGTTAATCAAGGAAATAAACTACTATGGTCCCCAGTTGTGCTCAGGGAGGACTGAGTCATCAGAAATGTGGCCCTGGTCTTGTGATTTGTTTATTAAGGGTTTTCTTCAAGGACAAAGAGAAGGATCTGTGGTGGCTCAATTCCAAAGGTCTTCATGGGGTCAGGTGTAACTGGGAAAGATTTGATTAGCTTTAATTTGGACTGGGGAGTTTTAAAGGTCCTGCTTGGAAGGGGCCTGCCTGCCTTCTCACTGGCCCAGGCATTGTGAACAAGCCGGTAAAGTTTGCCTCCGTGCCTCTTACCTCCCTGCAAAGTGCCTCTCTGAGTTACGTTGTCAGAGAATTTTGCTTTTATCTTTAGAATGTATTAAGAGCACTTGCAACTGTGTTAGGATGGGCTTTGAGAGGTACAGCTTCCTTCACATATCTACTTTTGTAATAAGATTCACCTTGTGCAAAGCATCACATCCATTCCTCCAGCTTAAACAGTGAGGGTAATTTTTGGCTACATTTTACAGGTGAAGAAACAGGCTCAGAGCCTAGGTGACTCTGTAAGGCCATGCAGCTAGTAAGAGGCAAAAGCTTTTGCTTTTGAATCCAGAAGGATGCCACATCTTGTGCTTGTCCTACAAAGCCACAAGCACCTTAAAGGTGCCAAGGTATGTCACAGCAAACTAGCTAACAGAGGACCACTGGGTTGAAACCACTGTCTTGATCGGATCTGCAATGAATTCTAGTATTGTAGTTGACTTCTGAGAAGCATATAACAAATCTAGGGACTTAATGCTAGTCTCAAAGGACACAATGGAATTCACATATCATGGTTACAAGGAATTTACCATTCTGTAGTTTATTCTTAGAAAAATTTTCTCTCAGCTCGATAGAAGACAAGGAAATCTCATCAGTTGAAGGAAATGACTTATAAGGAAGCTTTATTCACACATGGGGATCAGATCCCATTGTAGTTCAGAATATTAAATACTAAATAGACATGACCAATTAGTAAGTACTAAATAGCCTTGTGCAGTAAATAGGGAGTGTGTGTGTGGCAAACGGAGGGGGGGTCACAATGTCCACGAGTAATATACTTACATCAGTTTGTGTTTTTTTTGTCTAAGCTAGCCCATCCGTAAACTTCTAACAAAAACCAAGAAAACTGTATCCTTGGAATTAGAGGGGAGATCATCAAGTTATATGTGTAATGTGGCAGAAACAAGGAGACCACAGGTGACAAACCTCTAGATTGTAATGCAGATTATTTGGACAAACCATATTACTTAGAGATTTGGACATGAGTTATATGTCTTGGGTGTTCACCAAATAACCCAGGGTCAGATCTGGACCCAAGTCCAACACTCTATCACCAGTCCTTGGAATTAGACCCATTCCCCTCTTTTGCTTCAGATATATCTTATTAAGAAAACAATGACACATTTTTAAAATTTTTTTTATTCATGAAGTTGCCTAGCTTATTCAACACCATGTACTTGCACAGTCCAACTGCTCAGATGTATTGGGAAATACAATCATATAGCATGTTGTTCAACTTGCCTAATGAAGGGGTGCCCATATAGCATGGGATGCTGCTGTAGGGAGGAGGGGTTAACTACAGAGGTGTTGAAGGCATTGTTAGTTCACAGGTTAGTGAGCAGCCAGTCCAGCAGTTGTTTTCTAGTCATGTTGCCCATGGCTTCATCCAGTTGTCGTTCCTGGGCAAACTTCATGACTTCTTTAAGGAGATCTCCGACACTGTACCCCTTCTCTGCTGCCTTAGCTGCTACTTCTGGAAGCTGTGGAGAGAGTAGAGACACCTTGAATCATGTGAAACTTTTGGAGAAGGGACCCAGATGGATAAAGTGAACTACCTCCCTCTCCTTTCTACCCCTTTTTCCTTGACCCTCCTCTAATGTCATAGATCAAAATGAAAAATATACTTTCTTTTTGAGCATCAAAAAACAAATTCTGGAATCAACTGTGCTTACTAAATACTTCTTACTAAGGGCTGGATCCTTTAGTTAGTCTGTGCTGATTGCTAGGTCAAGGTTAGGGGTTGCCATTCCCCCACCTCCCCAAAACATATTTTACCAGATAGTTTGTTTAAAGGATCATTGATAAAACAAAGCTAATCTTACTCTCCTCCTCTTGGCTTAAATATACAGACCTTGAGGTGCCAGAGAATTAATGGTTCGTTTGTGTCTTTTTATGAAGTGAAAGTAATTCATAAGACACATGGTAAAGAGTACATTGAAAAATGTTTGAACTGTTCTTGAGCTCTAAGTACAATTTTGCCTCCCTACCCATTCCAACTATCTTTCTTGTGCTTCATCATTGTTTACCTTCTCCAGTTGTACATCATCATCTCCCACGAAATAGAGCATAGGCACATTAAATTGGGAGGCTGCGATCCACTGCAGCACAGCCTGGAGTTGCTTCTGCAAGCTACTTGTCGAGCACTGATTATTGACGATGACCTCCGGTCTAGGACACTCTTGATAGTTCTGTGACATTGCACCATCATGACTACATCTGGGGCCACCAGCCTGGTAACTGGAATTGTTTCCCAAGGCTGCATGTTCTTCCAACTCAGCAAGGGCTTCCCTGTTGTTTCTATACTTAGCCATGATAAGGCACAGCTTCATCACAGATTCTACCAGTTGATCGATGAATTGCCAGTTCATTTGCTTCGCCCCACTGACAAAGTCAGGTTCTGAATTGTCCTGAAATTGTTCTTCCCCTCTCTTGGACATGCAAGTTTCTTTGTATAAGCTGAGCATAGAAGGCTTGCACTCAACTTCACATTGCTCATCACTGTTGAAGGTGCTCTGACTGTCCCTGTTGAAGGTGCTCTCATTGAGCAGTTTCTGAATCAGTGATAGAATGATGTTTGACATATCTGACTTTTGGCAGTCTGCCTGTTGAGACTCCTTTACACATGTAGATGACCCAGGAGCTCCATGAGACTCTAGATGTTTCATTGAAAGTGCCTTGGCACATTGGCCACTTGCATTCTTTTCGTATTGGGCACTCTGAGTCATATAGCTCATAGTAGAACCAGGACGGTCTTCTTCAAGTGTATCTTTGCCCTTGGCCTGCTGGGTCAGGTGGTACTGAATCAGCATAAGGGCAGAGACAATCAAGTCCCTTGCCAATGAATCTGTGGAAGGGCTGACCTTTTCTCTTTTTTCTTCCTTAGTGGTGCATGCTTTGCCAGCCATCTTGCCTTGGTTTCCTTGTTTTTGGTTCCACATGGTCAGGCTCTCCTTGAGGATGTGTTCACCGACTTTTTCAGCACTAATCAATGACTTGCGCTCATCTGATTTTATTTTGCATTTGTCCTTCCCCTTCATCTCAGTTTTCATGGTGGAGAATTCAAGACTTTGGTTTTCACTTTGGTTCTTGGATTTGAGATCATGGGACTCAGCTTTTACAGATGCATACAACAGACTCTGTGATTTAGTGTCCTTCTCTCCAAGCAGAGCACTAACCAGGCGCTTCAGCATGGCCTCCATTATATCTGTAGCATTTTGTCTTCCATGGTTGAACAGATTTCTCTTGACAGCTGAGACAAAGTCAGAGTTAGTCATCAGGACCCCAGTGATTTTATGCAGGTTCTTCAAGCAAGAGTCAATCAAATCGGACACAATTTCCTTGGTGTGTTTTAACAACAGCCCCTTCAGGACCACACAGGCAGGAACTGGCTTCTCAGAAGTATGCACTCTCAAGCTCTTCATAACAGAAACCATCATGTCAGATGCCACTTGATTTGCATAAACCATGAGCCCTTTACTGAGAGGGTCTGTAAATTCTTTGCTATCTCTTCGGCACATCTGTTTGTCAGCTCCCTTGTTCTTGGTGGATGATTCACTATACCGACCACCTTCCCTGCTCTCTTCCCCAATACCCCGCATTTCTGCAGCGGTCATTTCTACAGCATTGTGGGCCATTTCAGAAGAGATCTTGCTCACAGCACTGCGGGGGCTGTTTTTCCCTTTCTCCCCACCGGGTGGATAGATTGAATGATGAAAGCTTTTGTTTCCACTTTCCAACTTCTCCTTGATTTCCTTATGGGCCATCTGGATTACCAGATTAGGTAGTCGGTTGACATAGAAGGAAAGGTCATCCATGAAACATTCTCTGTCAGGAGAGATTACTGCTCTATGAGTGCTAGAAGATTTGGATGATGGGGTGGAAGGACTCTGGTTATTGTTGGTATTTTTGGCTGCAGTGGTTTCTAGATGTAGGTTTTGAGGTCTGTTGGCCATATAATCGATGTTCAGTTGATCAGCATAGACCAACTTGTGGTGTTCATCTTCTGCATCTCCTATTTTATGTTTACAGCTAGAGGCTGAGGGGCTTAGTGCATGTTGGAAACCCAAGGCATACTTCTGGAGATCATTGAGAAGCCAATTTAGAGCACTTATAGGATTAGAGGGAGCTTGTTTGAAAAGGCATACAGATCCCTCCATCTAAAAAAAAGAAGAACACCTATGAGTTTGGGGAGGCTACATTTTCCCCCTTATTTTATTTAGAAGATATATCCTTCTAAACTGAGGGATTTGACCTTTAGAATTGGCAGAATTGGCATGGAAACATAATACATAATTATATCCATTAACAGACATTCCAGCACAAGTGGTGGCTTGTCAATTTCACCTGAGCATGTGTGCTTATCTCAATATGTGTCAAAAAATGTGTCAATGTGTCTCTTATGTGTGTATATGAATAACAATATAACAATTCATAAGTGTGAACATCTCAGTAGATGTGAGAATGTGTCAGTCTGTGTTGCTAGTGTGTGTGTGCATGTGCATATGTCAGTGCACATGTATGGCTAACTATGTGTAATCATGTCTAATAACGTGTTCACATCAATACCTATTCTATATGTCTACTGTATAGGCTAACATGTGCATGATAGTGTGCCTATCAGTGTGTCTCTGAATATGTAAATGACAAGTGTCACTGAGTGATTTGCATATTTGTTTGTATTACAAAGGCAATAGAATGTATCATGGAACTACAAATATATTTATATGTTAAAGCATAAATTCACATGTTAACATATATACTCATTAACATATTAATGTATAATATATAATATATTAATAAATGTATGTTAAAATATGAATATGTGTTAATAGGTGATTGTATAATGACTGTGTATGTCAATAATTTGGGTATCAGCAGTTTGTTATATCTATATGCTATGTCAATAATTGAAAACGTGTGTCAGTGTTGCACACATCCTGCATATTTGAGTTTGTGTGTGAATACATGAGTGGGGATGTCATTGTATTTGTGTCAATGTGTGTATCAATGCATTCAAACATGTGCTAGTGAATATGTGTCAGTTTGTTTAAGTTTGTATGTATGTGTATCAACATTAGGTATATTTACATGGTGGGACAAAAGAAGGTTCACAGTTGTTTGTATGGAAAATAATAAAATAATATGTAATAATTCAAGAATAAACTCTGTTTCACATACTCATAACTATAAACCTACTTTTGCCCCAACCCATATAAGAGCGTATGCCTGTACCTGAATCTGTATGGTCACTGTGTTTGGATCAAGACTTGTGTGTGTATGTTTATGCATAGTGTGCATGGATGTGAATATGGATGTTTATGTGTCACATGTGGGCATGTCAATGCAGCTGAATCTATATCTTTGTATATGTCATTGTTTATGAATAGTCATTATTTATGAATATACACGTACATGTATATAGACATATATGTACACACACATATTTGTTGTATCAATTCTTCTGTGTGTTTACCAGTATTACATGTAGACATGTAGCCAGGCATGTGTGTGTCATTGCTTGTATAAATTATTTTGTATATATTGATGTGTGTCAGTGTAAATTTATGTGTATATGCTCATGTCTAGAGACACATACATGTATTGAATACATCGACTCAGTGCTAAGTACCACTGCCCTCTTTGCCCCTTTGCCCCTTCCATTGCTTCATCTCATTTCTTTTCACTGAATTCCTAGACATGTGAGGTCATGGTAAGTTCGACATTTTGCAAATGGGCTTAGGTTACAATCAAGGAGATCTGCATTGTGTGTAGGAAATATGTGCTGCACTTTTAAAAATAAACATCAGGTATAATTTACCCCTTTTTTAAGACTTCAAAATGGAGTCCTCCCCCCAACTGAACCCAAAGCTCTTTGAAGAGTATTTTAAACTGTTTTTTTCTTCCTTAAGAGCCACTCTCATCACTCTAAATGTGTCTGGGGCCAGAAATGTTGTTTCTGGTTAAAGCATGAACATAGGGACGCAGAACAGAAAATATTTGACTCCTTTGCGCTAAAACCAAATATCTTGTTTTTACTATCAGTCATTCTAGATTTGTAGGACTGTGAAGTTGACTTGTCATGGGCTGTAATGCTCACCCCCAAACCAGAAGCCTAACAGATATAGTTTAGGATAGTTACACAAAAACAAAAGGACTTGCATATGACAGTGGTATGCAAATCTAATTGTTTCTAATTATATGCTACCTAACAGTCTGCATAATCTCTTAGATAACAGTGTTGGGAACCAGGCAACTATAGTTCTTGGTCGTCGTGGATTCTCTCTGCTCTATATATCCTTGTGGTTTTTTTTTCTTTTTGGACATTGGGCAATGTGGGGCACACAAGTCTATTACAAGGCAAGAAAAAACAGTATAAAGGATCTTGCTTATTAGCCCATATCTTTGTTAGGATAAGGATGTCAAGATTCTGTTTGAAGTAGGTATCTGCAATCAGGGAAGGGCATTCTGAGCCTCTGTGATTAGAGCCATTGTGAGACATCTGGGCACTAAACTTACCTGACTCTGAACTTAGGCCTGTGTTCTCTAGAATGCCATAGTAGTCAGATTTAGGGGCCTGTTTGACAATGGTTCTCTTACCATTTCTGAACCAGAGTCCTCAGACTCAAAACTGGGCTCTGAGAATTAGAAAGGGTGGACTCAGAGGTTAAGTGTACCTTAGACTGGTTTTGCTTCTCAGTATCCTTGATCACAATAATTTCTCTTTCTTCTAGATGCTCCAGGGCTAAGTCACCTCCTGAACTGGTACCACCAGCATCCTATGGAATTAAGGGGTAAGATTCTTATGAATAGTCCCTTTTTGAGATTTTCCAAGTTGCCCTCTTTGCCTGCTTCCACTTCAAAGCATGAATGTCATAACTCTTATCTCTTTTCCTTTCAAAAGGGAAGTAGGCTTGTAATGCTAGCTAGTCTTTGACGAATGAGATATTTTTCTCTTCACAAATTACTACCCCTCCACAGGTAGTCACAAAGACATGAATCTCAGGAATCATATTTCATTAATCATTGAACTTTTGGACAGTTTTTGCACTGTTCTGACGTGCTGCCTTCCATGCCTTAGTTCTTTCAACCCTACCAGCAACTTAAGTGCCTTCTAAAATTAGATTTGGTATCAAGAATGATAGTAAATTCTCAACCAGGGATTTTGGGCTCTCAAAAATGATGGCTGCCCACCTGAATCTCCTCCATCTTTCCACCCTCTGCTACAGCCTTTCCCTTTTATTAAGATGTCACTAATAACCCTTCCAGCAGTTTCTTACCCACCCCAACTCTGAGAGAATACTCACCTTGGAATCTTTATCTTCCACATTCAGGGTGGACACATCGACAAAACATATCTGCATCAAATTAGGATTATGTATTTAGGAAAATTCTAGAGAAAAGACTGCAGTTTCTCTTTGAGATGATAAAACACTTTATAGGGTTCTTGTGAGGACTGATCAAGATACTGCATGCAAAGCTTTTAGCAGAGTACCTATACATAGTTAGTACTCAATAAATGTTATTAGGCAGAGAGAATCTTATCATTACTATATTTCCTAGATAAGAACACCTACATGTCAGAGGTGCCCAAAATATAATACCCACACTTATTGAGAAAGGTAAGAAGAAAGGTGGCTTGCCCAACTGACACAAACTCAAATGTGAAACTTATATTAGAACTCAATTCCCTGGCTCATAGTTAGAGCAGTTTCAACTACCATAGTGTTCCCCAAATGTGGTATTTTTACTATTGATGCTATAGAAAACTTTAGGTGATACATGGATAGACATTTCTGTGTTTTACAGGTGTATTTTTTATTGTTTAGTAGGAAAAATACATACTAAAACATCAAACCTGTGATACTGTGGATAATATTGCTTAGGGCGATGGTAATTTTTAAATGTAAGTCAATTTTAAAAAACATTGCATAAGCACATATTAAATAAATAATAATATGGATGGTACTTGAACATGATAAAAAAATGTGAAGCACTACACAAATCACTCAAAGTTTGGGAAACAAAGCATGAAGTATTTTGCCCCCTTGCAGGAGTTCCACTTTAGTGCAACTTACTGGTAGCTAGGAGATATTACCATGACTTCAGAGGCTAGGTAATAGAGGCTGGTAACTAGGCAACCACCACTCCTCCTTCCCCAGAGCTCCCCCACCCCCTGCCAGCCCTCCATCCACTGCTCCTTTACCACTCTTCATTCTGTCCCTCCCGTGACTTATCCCTCTGTGATGTATAAGCATATTGGTCCCCCCACAGACTTTACTGAACTTGATATCTTGGAGAAATGACACTATCACCCTCCATTAGTCTATCCTGGGCTCCAGGGTATCTGTATCCATAAGAGAATCCTTTCCACACCTTGGTAGGAGTAATTTTGTATCTTACCACTTTCTGTTCCTGTTCTTGCCGTTCTTTTGGGCTATAGAGATGAACCTTGCACACACCCCTGGGGCTGTGTAACCAGTCAATATTATCAGACATCTGGAAAAACAAAGAAAAGTAATCAGAAAGGCATGTATATGGTTCTTGGAAACTGGCTTAGTTTGGATAAGAGGGCTATTATCCAAAATCACATATCTCTGTGTTTCATATTGGTTTAGGCTCAGAACTGGTGAGATGGGTAGTGGGGAAAGGGTTCTCTGAAGTCATCAGGGTCATTTTAGTATAATTTCTTGGGAAGCAAATTTAAAAGGAAGTACAGAGAATGTGGGGATTAACTTTAGAGATTTATTTCTACCAAACTCCACTAAATCTCAGCTGTCTCCACTTTCTTTACCACTCTCGAGTACCTTCAAAGAATCAAGCTCACCTCATCCCCCTTAACTAAATTTTAATTAATCCCAGTTCAACCAGAGTCTTTCTTATTATTTTAAAAGGAGCAAAACGAGATAAATAGCTGTAACACCCATAGAGCCACTGGAAAAGATGAAAGTCAATACAATAGAGTGAATAAATGGCCTTTTAATTAAAACAACATATAAGATTCCAACATATAGAGCACGTTTCTGAATGCTGAGAAAACTCAGGCTGGATGTGAGGGAGATCTGGCTGCGACATCTGTCACCCCCATTGATCGCCAGGGTTGATTCGGCTGATCTGGCTGGCTAGGCAGATGTCCCCTTCCTCCCTCACCGATCCATGTGCGTCCCTCCCGAAGCTGCGCACTTGGTCAAAGAGGACGACCTTCCTGACTAGAGGAGAGGACTGGTCTTCGGTCAAGGATATACGAGTAGCTGCGCTCCCCTCCCAGAACCTCTAAACAAGCTCTCAAGAAAAATCAGGCTAATAGCTATAAATATAACCAAGAGGCAAATATCTGAGGGAAGACCAGACCCGGATCCCATAGAATCATGTTTAATTTTATTTTTGAAAGCTTAATTATCTCTGCCAACTTCCATCAACGCCCTTGCCACCTCCCATCCCAGCCCGGAAGTAAAAGTAAAAAGAAAGTGGCAACAGCCCTGACTGATTTTTGTTATGTAAGACCTCAGATCCATGTTCAGAAATACACAGTTATGAGTTCAGTAGAATTGTATTAGTACCTGGTACTTGGATTTGTTAACAAGATAAACTTTTTTACCAAATATTAGAGGGCTGTTGAATTCCTTTCCCCCAACTTCCTTCAAAATTTAGACCTCTAGCTCCCTCCTCCTCTTCCTCTTTCTTTCCCCTCCCTTCCTCCTCTTCTTTTCCTCCATTTCCCTCCCTCCCTCCCTTCCTCATTGTCTTCTCCCCTCCTTTCCTCCTCCTCTCTCTCTCTCCCTCCTTTTCTCCACTCCCTTCCCTCCATCTCCTCTTTCTTCTCCCTCTCTCTCTTACTTCCTCTCTCACCCCGCCCCGTTCTTCCCCCTCCTCCTCCTTCTTCCTTCTTTCTCTCCTTTATTCTCAGCTATCCTTTCACCTGATAACACTACATCCCTACCCTTTATCACTCCTCCAAGATCTTTGGGGCTCTCCCAAAGATTTAGGAAAAGGCTTCCCACACCCTCAAAAAAGGGAGTTTCTTTATTCCCAGGGCTAGAGATCACTAGCCTAGAAAGAAAGAGAGGGAGGTATAGAGGTCCCTTCATGACCAGATTCTAAAGAACTGTAAAAAATAAAATAAAATTTATAAACTCATTACCTTGATAATGAAGTTGGTTTCTTCTTTTCGCTGAAAATGTGCCACCGAGAAGGGAGATGTGCCCCTTTAGATGGATATGGGCAGTGCCAAGTTCTTGGGCACCGGCAGCTGGCTGCTACCCTCTTCAGCAGTTGGACAAGACTGAAGGGCCAGGCTTTTCCTGCTTCCTATGACCCTGGGGTATGACACCAGAGTTTGTTGGGTCACAATGCCTGAAACCATAGCAACCGCAGCAAAGGTGTAGCAGGCTGGCTAACTCAAAACCCCTTCATATCAAAACCACCTCAGGCTGTCTGCTGCATGACAATCTTCTGTTTTCTCTAGGAGGGCACATGTAATTCTTTCACATTTTGTCCAGTTCACAACACCTTGAACCTCCTTTCTCTTTCCTCTTCTTGCTAGAGTTCCAGAACAATCCAATCATATTAGTTACCGTTTTGTCTGTATTTTTCACAAAACAGTTTTAATTTTCACATCTTAGCTTATTTTTCTTTGGTTTCCCACTAGAAGTTCAGAGTTACAAACAGACAAATGTTAATCAAAGTCCTTTCTGAGTATCCTGAATAAAAGTATAAATATAGAAAGTTGGAGGCTGCCTTAGCAGCTTCTGTGGTTCACCTCACCATTAAGACACTTCCTTAGCTAGTCAAAAAGAAGTCAGAAGATGCCCCTACATTTGTAATATTAAGTAGGTTATTTCATAGGACCTTGAAATAATTTTTTTTGTGAATTTGGATGCTATGATGACCCTTTCAGTCTGACATGAGATGTTCTTTCCTCAACTCTCCATACTCTCCTAAAGCCTTGACCACCAGCTGGTACTGGAACTTCTACTTCATGATATTCCTGTTTATTTCTATAGACGACAATGACAGCACAAAGTTGTGTGTTCTTAGGATTCTGGGTGCCTAACTAGTCCAACAAACTCTAACCTTCACCATGAAACGTTATTAGCCCAGAATAAAAGCCAATCCTCTTGGGACAGGGTTAGCCTTTCAGAGACTCCTCAAGCCATAAAAGGACTCAAGCACTTCTTTATTCTTTTCTGTTATAGCCAATGGTGGATTTCTGGCTACAGTATTCTTTAGAAGATTATCCATTACACTTTGATATGACTTTAGTTTAGCCCCAGTTTGGAAACACTAGCCCACAACCCAATGAGTCTCAGTGTGCCCAAGTCTCACTTTGTCTTCTCCTTGTCTTTTCTTCACATGTCTCCACTTTAACCTCATACATGAGAATAAATGCATCTGAATTTAAAAGAAAATCAGTTGAGATGACCCTCCTAAATAATACAGTTTCATACTCTTGGTGTACCTTCATTTGTTCTTTTCCCTGTTACCCCTGAGATTACATGTCTTAACCTTTTTGTACAATTCTTATCTTCTTAATACATGTCATCAACGAGGAACAGAGATGGACATTTGTTAAAGGTGGCAAGATACATTTTATTCAAGCTACTGCAGCAGGAGAGAGACTTTAGATAACTAGAGCTCAGCTCCACTGAAACAAAAGGCAGGAACTTTTTAAATGCCGGAGCGTGCTAAAGGAAAAATATTGAGGGAAATTTGGGGGGGCCGAAGGAGGTTGATTAATGTGATCAGGACCTCTGTGTTTGCTAACTGGTACCTATCAAAGTTAGAATTGTACTCTTCCATAAAGATTGGGAAACAGAGGTTCTGTCCTTGATGATTACATTTCAAACGGATGGCTTCCAGGTCCTTGAAACATATATTTCTGGGTTGTAGAAAATATATCTCAAAGGGACAGAGAAAGGATTTAACAATCACAAGTTTCGTAAATGCTCCAAGAAAAGGGAGGTGAGGCAAGGGGTCTATAGTCAGGTTTTGGCTGAAACAGACAGGAAATTCTTTTGGCAATGTTGAACTTTCTCAGGCAGGTATGTTAAGGAGGCTGGGGTTATCATTCTAAAGACATGCCTTGAGCCGATAGAAACTATGCTGGTATTTGGTTAAGTCCCTTAATGTAGGGAGATAAAATTCTTTGTCCTGAAAGTTGAAGTTTTTATAGGCCAAAGTTGGGGTCTAGTTGAGAAGAGGATTCAGAGAAGCCTGACTAAATGAAATTGTTATGCTATATACCTTAAATACATACAGTTTTTATTAAAAATTAATTTTAGTCAAGGAGGGAGTCTTTGTCGATAGTGATGGGCTAAAATCCATAGTATAGGACTTGTTTCTTCTTTACCACCCTTTCGTAAAGGGGAACTTTTGATGTTTAAGTTGGAGCTCCTAAGTCTGGTTCATGTCTGTGGAATAAGAAGCAAAGAAAGAAAATGTTTATTTATTCTCTAAGCACAAGAATGTATATCCTTAAAATTAAAAAGAAAAAGAACAAACAAAAACCTCTATGTCTCCCAGCCCAGAAGGGAAAAACTGTGACCTGGGCCTGGTAAATGTCTTACCAAATCCCCTAAATGACAAAGAGAGAACTATTAAGGATGATTAGAGCCCTGTCCCATGGCACCCCAGTTCTGTCATCCTGGAGGCAAACCAGGAGCAAACAAGAGCAGCATCTGGATGAGAAACCAGTAATGAAAATGTAAGGAGGCTCAGTCATATGTTACAGTATATTCACTGCCTCTTCTTTCTCTTAAACTGCTGAGACTCTCAGAGTGTCCTGTATTGACTAGTGGTGGGGACAGACAGGGAAAAAAGGATGTTTGAAGAGTCAAAAAAAAAAAAAGAATATGCTACATTAGTATGTGAATATGTGTGAAGTAGTATGCATTTAGGTTAGCCTGTAAGAGCCAAATATAGAGATGTTAAACACAGAAGCTTTGGTCAGCTTTTTTTTTTCTTCTAACCACCATCATCCATTTTCTAACCTTTATTCTATCCAAATATCTTCTCTTGCATACAAACTTGTGAATAATCATATAAATCATGCTTTAAATATGCTTTCATTTTGTATTTGGTTTGAAAGAGCTATTAAGATAATAAATATTGAACTGCATTTGTAATGTAATTATTATGAATAGTGGGTAAATGAAATTTAAATGAACTGAATTATCAGCCTTCGTGAAATACTGTCTGCCTGTTAGTCTCACTAAGTATCGTTCAGCCTCAGATTTAGCCTGCTTAATTTAATTTATGCAATGATACTATGACCATTAGGTTTAATAAACTTTTCCTATTCTTGGATCACCTATACTGAAGCTTCGAGAGCAGGTTCTCTGTCTCTCTCTTTGTACCCGCCATGATACTGGCCACGGAGTTGGGCTCAAGGAACAAATGATGGTTTTGAAAGTTCAGGCAGGAAACATAATTCAGAAGCCATGGAGTCATGGAATCTGAAATAATGATAAAAAAACTTGGTTAGCTATTTGAGTGGGCAGCATTCTTCATAAAGCAAAAATTCTCACACTTTAGATGTGCCTCAAAATTGCCTGTAGGGCTTATTACAACAGATAGTCGGACCCCATTCGAGTTTCTAATTTTGCAGGTTTGAAAATTTGCCTGTTGTTGTGTTTTGCATGCATTATCTTATTTAATTCTCACACAGCCTCATGATATGTGCATTATTTTAATACAGATTTTATTAATGGCAAGTTGGAGCCCAGAGAGGCCATTTGATTGGTGGTTCGGCTACTTCCGGAACGAGCCACTTCCATTATCTTGGGGGGGGGTGTATGTGTGTGTGCTCAGAGATTAGCACGCCTTTTCTTTATTCTAGGGTCCAAAGATGTAGAAGAGAAATTCTCTTAGGGAAAGCAAGGGTAAAGGGAACGTAATCTGGTCTTTTGGCCCCACCTGGTGGTTTCAAGCCTGACCGAAAAGTGTTGATCGGTTATCTCCCCCTGCTGGTGAGAATGGTATGGTCTGCGCAGTGGCTCCGGGATCTTTTTTCTGGAGGCGGTTACTGTGAGGCGGCTGGTCTGAGGCGGTTGGTCCGAGTCCGTGGGTCCTGTGGCGGTTAGTCCGAAACCGTGGGCCCTGAGGCGGTTGGTCCGAGTCCGTGGG
>PVJD01015852.1:0-23394 GCA_004026545.1 Mormoops blainvillei
CCAGAGGGTACGCTGTAATGTAAAAATAAGTTTCCAAGTCTGACACTTTCCCCACTGAGACGTGGGTCTGTCCCCTTCCCTTGAATCTGGGCTGGCCTTAGTAGCTCCTGTGTAACTCAAGGCGCTAGAAGGACCTCTGAACCTAAGTCAGAAAAGGTTGAGGCAGCTTCTGTTTGGTTCTCTTGAGACTTTCACTCTGGGGAAGGCCAGCTGTCATGATTTCCCTGAGATCACCATGCTCCCACCCTTACTTGGCCATTTCAGACATACAGCCCAGCTCATAGGTTCCCCAAACTTTGACTGGGGCTCTATCCCCTCTAATCCCCACCCCACCAAGGACTCCACATAGCCATTTTTACCCTACTGCTCCATGCCTCTGGGACACAGGAAACAAGAGAATTGTATCTTCAAGCTCATCTTTTATATACACATATATATCACATATATAGATATGATATATATACACACACATACACACACAGTGGTACCTCAGTACTTGTTAGCTTCAGGACTCGTCAAACCTGGTACTCATTGCATTTTTACAAGAGAAAAATGTTTCAGCACTTGGTGCTTGCTCGACCCTCATCACACTCTTTAGAACTTGTATGTGTGTGTGTGTACACACACACACATTAGGCAGTGAGACAGATATGAGCAGAATAGGAATGATCACGAGGGTAGAAAGCCCTGGAGACTTAGCAACAGGCAAAGCTGGGCTGGGACCTCACACCCAGGATGACCTCTCTTCCTCTAGCATATCACTGATCATGCAGTTTAGACCCCCCTGACATTTCATATCATTGGTCGTGCAGTTGGGATCCTCCCGTGACATTTCCTCCCCTGACACATTGTTAGAGGAGGAAGAAGGGGGCCAGAGAATAGCCTCATATGACTCCCATAAAAACCCTTGCACAACCACTCCCTCGAGCCTTAAGTCTTCAGGACAATGAGGTTCTGACCCACATCAAACAATCTTTTTTTAAAAAGATTTTATTTATTTATTTTTAAAGGGAGTGGAAGGAAGGGAGAAAGAGAGGAAGAGAAACATCGATGTGTGAGATGTGTGACAGATACATCAATTGGCTGCCTCTCACATGCCCCCAACTGGGGACTTGGTCCACAACCCAGGCATGTGCCCTGACCAGGAATCAAACTGCGAACACCTCGGGAAGCCACACCGCGGTTTACAGGCCAGCACTCAATCCACTAAAGCCACATCAGCCAGGGCCAAATAATCTTAAGGACCACATCTCAGGTCTGTTAACCACAGAGCGAGTTTTGGTCACACTAGATGTAACACCTAAGCCTCAGTTGTGTTTCAGTTCCAGGCCCAGAGAAACAGCAAAACCAGACAAGTGACACCATGGCTGACATCAGAACCAGCTGCAGTGGCTAATGACCTGCTACCCTGGTGCTGCCCATCAATCAGTAGAGACTAGGACCCTGAAAGGACACTTAGAAAAACTGATGAATATTTCACTGACTGGAGAGAAGATGGCAGTGAAGTAGGTGGGGGCTGAGCCCACTTACTTGTGCCCCCAACTGGGACACTTAGCTGATCTTCTGAAGGACAAAGTGAACAGCCAACAAAATCTTAGCTGATAGGAAATTTGGAAGCCAAAGTGTGCAGAAGACACTTCAAAACGGGTGACAAGGAGGTTTTATAGGCGGATGGGGAAAGTACCCCTGCATGGTACCAGAAACCATGGCCGTTGCAGGGACAACATGGGAGGAGAGCTGGGTCAGTGATAGCAGCCTAATGGCTTCCTGTCCTCCCAGGGCAGGCTAATCGCAGACCCATGCCAGGAGAGACTTGCACACATAAAGTCACTGGGGAAAAGAAAAAGGCACCCAGTCACACACACAGCTGGCGGAGCACCCAATTGGAGGCAGCAGTCGCTGGCCAGGACAGTGCCAGTGTGTGGAAGGGATCCTGGCAGCACCTGGAGCTGAGAGAAGAGGTGGGCAGATACTAGACATAACTGAGATAGACTCTGGACTTGCCAGAGACTTGGAGTGTGTGGAAAGCCGGGCAATGGCTTGGAGCAGTGGTGGCACCCAAAGAAACTTTTTTCAAAAGGGGAACTGAAGCACACTGCGCAGGGACCTCGCATGTGCAGCTGCCCCATCAACAAGGAGGGAAGACTGTGGGTGTGATTTGCTCTCACTCGGTGCACCTCATGGATTGATCAAAGGGGTACAAATTGAAGTGCTTTATCTGCACCAGCCTGGTGTAACTGCGCAGAGTGGAGACTGCAGGCTGCACAGTGCTCTGAGAGTGTGGGCTGGAAACTGGGCACCTGTGATTATGGTAACCAGGCTGAGCCCCCTTCCTTGCCTAACCACGGGAAAGGGAAAATGGAGCCCAACCCCCACTGCTTGCAGAAGAAGGGAAGCTCTGCAAAACTGACTAGGCAGGCTTAATAATCAAGAGAGGGCTTTTCCCCCCTCCCAAGAGTAAGACCTGGAGCTGGAGAAAACCAAAGACAGATCCAGAAAGAAGTCAGAAAGCAAACACCAACAGCTGAGACAAATTTCATCTTGCCCACAATCAGAATTTGTATGCTTTTTAAATTTCTTTCTTCTTTTTAATCTAGTTTTTTTGGTTTGTTTTCTTCTTTGTGTTGTTTTTCCTTCTCCCCTTCATACTGCATTTTAATTTTCCTTCTTTCACTTCACTCGTATTCCAAATAACTCACTTCTCTTGGTTTTTTACTTTTTATTCTTTTTATTCAGATTATGTATTTTTTAATCATATTATTGTTATTCCAAATCCCACACAGCACTCTTTCCTGGTCTTAATCCATTTCGCCATCTTCCTGAGCTTTATTACTGTTATTATAAACTTTATTTTCTCTCACACTACGCCATGTTCCTATCCGTCATTCTCACTAGTTCTCCTCCATCTAACCTCTCATAAGTGCTCTTCTTTCTTAAGTCAGCTCACATTCTTTTCGCCCTCTTATAAGAGTCTTATTTCTCTTTCACCTTTTATAAACAATGGTTAGTTGGGTGAAACACCACGGTTATTGATGTACTTCTCCAACGGAAGTCCTATTTGTTCTCTATTTGTGCTTTAAATCCCATAGAATACTCTTCCCTGTCTTACTCCGTTTCGCCTTCTGCCTGCCCCCGATCAGTTGAGTGAGGAATTTTATTTCATTTTTTTTCTCTTCTGTTCCCTCCTCTCTCAACCTGGGCTTTACCCCTTATTCTTATTAGTTTGCTTCCCCTAGCCTCTCAAAATCATTTTTCTTTACAGTAGACATCTCAGTATTCACTTTCTACTTTTGTACAATATTCTTATTCCTGTTCCACCTTTATTAAACTTCACTCAGCTTTCGTTGTTATCAAACCTGCTCTGGTTTTTCTGCAACTTTGATCCCATTGGTCCAATGCCTTTTCAATGTTACTTCAAACCTCATAGTATGCTCTTCCTTTTTCTTGCCCCATTGTTCCCATCACCCTTTCATGTTTTACTTACATTTTAAATTTTGTTCTCTCCCTTTCTTTGTCTTGGTTCTATCTCTACTCTTATCAATTCTCTTCCCTCTTACTACTTAATATCATTTTTCCTTCTTTTAGTCATCTCATATTCCCTTTGCCATATCTTATAATATCCATAATCTAATTCACCTTTATAAATCTTTGCTCAATTGTGGCCGAGACTGATGATGTGGTATGGGGTTTCTTTTTGCTGGCATAGGTTTGGTTGTCTGGTAATACTGCTTTGTTAACCAACACCTGCACAACAGCATATAAGACAAGGTGGGAGTTGTGACTAACAGTAAGACCACTGAAGGGGAGAACCCACCAACAGAGAAGCCACCAACGAGTAAAGCCCAAGTAAAACAAGAGAGCCCACAAACGCAGAAGAACGGGCAACCCTAGAGCATCCAGACAAAGAGAGCAAAGAGACTGCATCACTAAGTCTCACAGAACTCCTACCATAGAAGTCCTCCCCATGAAGAAGGCTGGCAAAGCAGAGCACCCTGAGATGAAGAAACAAACAACAAAAAAGAGTCACATAAAATGGCGAGAGAAAGAAAGAACCCCCAATCAAAAGGAATGGAAGAATCCCCAATAAAAGAGTTTAATGAAATTGAGGCAAGGAAACTATAAGACATAGAATACAAAAAAAATGGTTATAAGGATTCTCAAGGAACTCAGTGACAACTACAAGGAACTGAGTGCGAACTACAATAACATGAAAAAGGGAATAGAAACTATAAACAAGAACAAGGAAGAAATAAAGAATACAATACCTGAAATAAAAAATATGCTAGAATGGATTAAAGCAGGCTGGATGAAGCAAAGAACCGAATTAGTGAGCTATAAGACAAAGTAGAAAGAAATACCCAGGTGGAGCAGCAGCATGAAAAGGGACCCAAAAAGTGTGAGGATAGCTTCAGGGAACTTCAAGACAACATGAAACACAACAACATTTGAATCATAGGAATACCGGAAGGAGAAGAAAAGGAGCAAGGGATAGAAGACCTGTTTGAAAAAATAATGACAGAAAAATTGCCTAACCTGGAGAGGGGAAAAGCCATGCAAGTTCAGAGCATAGAGAGTCCCAATTCAGATGAACCCAAAGAGGCCTACTCAAAGATATGTCATAATTAAAATGCCACATTTTAAAGATAAAGAGAATCTTAAAAAGCAGCAAGGCAGAAATAGATAGTAACATACAAGGGAGCTCTGATAAGGCTAGCAGCTGATTTCTAAACAGAAACATGACAGGCCAAAAGGGAATGGCAAGAAATATTCCAAGCAATGAAAAACAAAGGCCTGCAACCAAGACTACTCTACCCATCAAGGCTGTCGTTCAAAATGGAAGGTATAATAAGAAGTTTCCCAGACAAATAAGGTTAAAAGTTTATACCTCCACATAACCAGCATTGCAAGACATGCTAAAGGGACTCCTTCAAGAAGATGAAGGTATAGCATGAGGGATAGAGGAACACAGGTACAAAAGGAAAAATGGCAATGAATAAATACCTTTCAATATTAACATTAAATGTAAATGGATTAAATGCTCTAATCAAAAGACAAAGGGGAGCTGAATGGATAAGAAAACATGACCCACATATATGCTGCCTACAAGAGACTCACCTCAGAACAAAAGACCTACACAGATGGAAAGTGAAGGGTTGGAAAAAAATATTCCAAGAAAATGGACAAGAAAAAAAGCTGGGGTAGCAATACTTATATCAGGCAAAATAGATTTCAAAACAAAGTCCATAAAAAGAGACAAAGAAGGTCATTTCCTAATCTAAGAATCCATCAGGAAGCTATAAACATTGTAAACATATATGCATGCAACATAAGAGCACCCAAGTATATAAGGAAAATCTTGGAGGTCTTCAAGGAAGATATAGACAGCAACACATTCACCATAGGGAATTTTAACACCCCACTGTCAACAGTGGGCAGATCTTCCAAACAAAGAATCAACAAGGACAGTGTGGCGCTGAATGACACAGTAAATCAAATGGGCTTAACTGATATACAGAACCTTTCACCCCAAAGAAGCAAAATATATGTTCTTCTCAAATACACATGCAACATTTTCAAAGGTAGACCACATGATAGGACACAAAACAAGCCTCAACAAATTCAAGAAAATTGAAATCATATCAAACATTTTCTTGGATCACAATGGTTTGAAACTAGAAACCAACTTCAAGGAAAAGACTCAAAAGCAGTCAAATATGTGGAGACTAAATAACATGTTATTAAACAATGAAAGGGTCAATAATGAGATCAAGGAAGACATCAAAAAGTTTCTGGAAACAAATGAAAGTGAACACACAACAATCCAAAACCTTTGGGACACAGCAAAGACATTTCTGAAGTGGAAGTCCATAGCAATACAGGCCTACCTTAAAAAGACAGAAACATTTCAAATAAACCACCTAAACCTACATCTACAAAAACTAGGGGAACAAGAACAAACAAAACCCAGAGCAAGTAGAAGGAAGGAAATAACCAAGATCAGAGTGGAATTAAATGACATAGACACTAAAAGAACAATCCAAGGGATCAATAAGTCCAGGAGCTGATTCTTTGAAAAGATAAACAAAATCGACAAGCCTTTAACCAGAATTATCAAGAAAAAAAGAAAGAAGGCCCAAATAAATAAAAGAAGAGAAATTACAGCTGATACCACAGAAATACAAAGGATCATAAGAAATCACTACAAACAACTACATGTCAAGAAATTTGAAGACCTGGGTGTGTTGGAAAAATTTCTAGAAACATATATAATCCTCTGTAACTGAGTCAAAAAGAAGCAGAAAGCCTGAACAAACTGATATCAGCCAGTGAAATTGAAACAGTAATCAAAAAACTCCTGGCACACAAAAGCTCTGGGTGGCCAGATGGATTCATAGGAGAATTTTAAAAAAACATTTAGAGAAAAGCTAACCCCAATTTTCTCAAACTATTCCCAAGAAGAAGGAAGACTCCCAAACTCTTTCTATGAGGCCAGTGTCTTCCTAATACTAAAACCAGATGAAAACACAACAAAGAAAGAAAACTACGGGTCAACATTGCTGATGAACGCAGGTACAAAAGGAAAAATGACACTAAAATCCTCAAAAAAATTTGGCAAAACACATCCAGCAATACATCAAAAAGATCATACACCACGATCAAGTGGGATTCAACCCAGGAATGCAAGGATGGTACAATATATGCAAATCAATAAATGTAATGCACCACATAAACAATATGAAAGACAAAAACCACATGATCATATCAATAGATGCTGAAAAAGCATTTGATAAAGTACAGCACAAATTTATGATAAAAAACACTCAGCAAAGTGGGAATAGAGGGAGCATGTCTCAACATAATAAAGACCATATATGAAAAAACTACACCCAACATCATACTCAACAGGCAAAAATTAAAAGCCTTCCCCCTAAGATCAGGTACAAGACAAATGTGTCCACTTTCACCACTTATATCAACATAGTATTGGAAGTTCTAGCCACAGCCATCAGACAAGAAAAAGAAATAAAAGGCATTCAAATTGGAAAGGAGGAGTAAAACTGTCACTGTTTACAGGTGATATGATAGTGTACATAGAAAATCCTATAGACTCCCTCAAAACACTATTTGTCCTAATAAGTGAATTTGGCAAAACAGTGGGATACAAAGTCAACATTCAGAAATTGAAGGTATTTTTGTTCACCAACAATGAAATATCAGAAACAGAAATTAGGGAGAAAATCCCATTTATTATAGCAACAAGAAAAATAAATACCGAGGAATAAACCTAACCAAGGAGGTAAAAGACCTGTCCTCAGAAAACTATACAACACTGAAGAAAGAAATTAAGGAAGACACAAATAAATGGAAATGTACCGTGTTCATGGATTGGAAGAATTAACATCATCAAAATGTCCGTACTACCCAAAGCAATTTATAGATTCAGTGCACTCCCTATCAAAATACCAATGACATATTTCACAGTTATAGAACAAATATTTCAAAAAGTTATATATGGAACCATAAATGACCCTGAATAGCCTCAGCGATTTTGAGAAAGAAAAGTAAAGTAGGAGGGGTCACAATACCTGATATCAAACTGTATTACAGGGTCACTGTAATCAGAACAGTCTGGTACTGATATAAGAACAGACACATAGATCAATGGAACAGAATAGAGAGCCGAGAAATAAACCCATGTCTCTGTGGTCAATTAATATTTGACAAAAGGGCAGGAGCATAAAATGGAGTAAAAATAGCCTCTTCAGCAAATGATGTTGGGACATCTGGACAACTACATGCAAAAAAATGAAACTCGACCACCAACTTACGCCACACACCAAAATAAACTCAAGATGGATGAAAGACTTAAATATAAGTCGTGACACTATAAAAGTCCTAGAGGAGAATATGGCAGGAAAATCTCAGATATTCCACGCAGCAATATTTTCACTGGTATGTCCCCTGTAGCAAGGGACATAAAGGAAAGAGTAAACAAATGGGACTTCATCAAAATAAGAAGCTTCTGCACGGCTAAAGAAAACATCAGCAAAATGAAAAGGGAACCAGCCATGTGGGAAAATATATTTGCCAATTATACATCGGACAAGGGTCTGATTTCCAAAATATGTAAAGAGCTCATACAACTCCACATGAGGAAGACACGCAATCCAAGTAAAAAAACGACAAAGGACCCAAACAGACACTTCTCCAAGGACGACATACACAGGGCCCAGAGACATATGAAAGGATGCTCAGCATCACTAGCCATCAGAGAGATGCAAATTAGAACCCTAATGAGATATCACTTCACATGGGTCAGAGTGGTCACCCTTTACAAATCAACAAACAACAAGTGCTGGCCAGGTTGTGGAAAAAAGGGAACCCTAGTTCACTGTTGGTGGGAATGCAGACTGGTGCAGCCACTGTGGAAAACAGTATGCAATTTCCTCAAAAAATCTAAAAATGGAACTGTATTTTAACCCGGCAATTCCACTACTGGGATTATACCCTAAGAATCCTGAAGCACCCATTCAAAAGAACCTATGCACCGCAATGTTCATAGCAGCACAATTTACAACAGCCAAGTGCTGGAAACAGCCTAACTGCCCATTAGTGAATGAGTGGATCAAAAAACTGTGGTATATTTCTACAATGGAATATTACACAGCAGAAAGAAAGATGGAACTCCTACCATTCGCAACAGCATGGATGGATCTGGAGAGCATTAAGCCAGGTGGTGAAAGACAAATACCATATGATCTCACCTATAAATGGAGCCTAATCAAGAAAACAAACAAATGAGCAAAATAGAACCAGAGACATGGAAATAAAGAACAAACTGAGTTGAGAGGTAGGGTGGTAAGGGGAGAAAAAAGGGGAATGGTCAAGTCAAGGAACATGTATAAAGGACCCATGGACAAGGACAATGGGGAGGAGGATTCAATGTGGGAGGTGGAGAGTGGGTAGCACAGGGGTGAGTAATGGGGGAAAGATAGGGACAACTATAATTTAATAACAATAAAAAATAATCAGCAGTAGAACTGAGACTATGAACCCCATGCTTCTTAAACTTTAAAATGGGTACACGTCTCCTGGGAAGCTTGTTAAAATGCAGATTTCTGATTCAGTAGGGCCTGAGATTCTACATTTCTTACACTCTCCAAAGGTGATGCCAAGGACCTGTGGATCACATGAGGAACAGGAGTTTGATCCATCACATATTCCTGCCTCTTGGTACAGAGCAGCAGTTCTCAAAGTTGAGCCCTGGACCAGTGGCATCAGCTTCACCTGGGAACTTGTTAGAAATGCAAATTCTCTGAGCTACCCAATCAGAAATTCTGGGCATGGGGTCCAGTAATCTATGTTTTAGCAAGAGCTCCATGTGATTCGGATACATCTTAAAGTTTGAGAACCACTGATAGAGTGTAATAAGACCAATCGCATCTCTGGGACTGTAGCCCAGATTTTGTTATATTTACAGTTGCCCTGGTGATTGTAAAGCAAGTGAAGGCTGTGTAGCACTGGGTCGGTCAGGGGGACAATCTCATTTTATATAAGTAAAGCAAATACACCACCTAAATTTGGAATTTGCAGCTGGGTTTGGGCAGGACTGGGGAAGTCCAGGTGGGCGGTGGCCAGGAGATGACAGATGGGAAACTGAATTTGAAACAGAAACAGAAAGGAGGCTGGAGCAGGGAGCATGGATTTCTGGAAAGAGACCTGTGGACCAGAAAATCCTTAGAACCCACTGAGTGGTGGGAGGGGAGAAAGTTGCCCTGAATCACTCCTGTTTTTCTTGTAAGAGGGCAGATATTTTTAAAGAAATTGGGGCATGGTAGGGACCTTTCCTGGAACCTCAGGGGACTCACACACATGTAAGGTTTTTTTTTGGGGGGGGTGTGCTGGAACAAAGAAGATGGCCTTGGACGAGTTGTCTCAAACCATCTATAAGAAGTCGTGAGGACAGTGGCACGTACATAAATGTGTGAGTGCTTTGTACCCACGATTACATAGACTCCTTCTGATGACCCGTGCAGTTAAGTATTGTTCTCCTGGTCCTGCTGAGGCATTTGAGGCTTCGTTGTACCCATCAAGTCATCCTTGACCAACTTCATTCTCATTTCTCTCTCTCTCTCTCTCTCTCTCTCTCTCTCTCTCTCTCTCTCACACACACACACACACACACACACACACACACACTTTTCAGTTCATCAGCAAATCCTGTGGGCTCTGCTCCCAAAGTGTTCCCAAATTCACCCGCTTCTCATTCTCTCCGCACCCTCCCCCTTGTCACCTCCTGCCTGGATGATGACAGCAGCCTGCGCCCTGGTCGCCCCCTTGCTTAGTGTGTTTTCCACACACAGTTGGAGATTCTGTGATTATGTCTCCTTCTATTCAAATTCCTCTCACGGTTCCCAGTTCGCTCAGAATAAAATCCAAACTCCCTGCCATGACTTACACAGCCCTTTGAGGTCTGGCCCCTTCAGACCTTCTAACCTCATCTCCTCCTCCACTCCCCCTCCGCTACCGCATGGCCTCACTGCTCCAGAACAATGTCTCTTGAATAAACCCCTTCCTGCTTATATCCATCAGGGTTCTTAGTGGCAAACAACAGAATCTACACTGGCTCATTTGAGCAGGAAAGATATCCAGTTACAGGTATTGGGAAGCTCATCGATTATCAGAGAGGTCAGAGAGGCAGATTATAAAGCTAAGAACCTAGAATGATCCCCAAACACACCGCAAGGGCCTGTCTGGGGGGTGAGGGGATTCCCTGTATTGGCTGCTCAGAATCTCTGGGAGTTAGGACCAAGACTCCAGGAAGCTCCTTCACAATCTCCCCCAAAGAACCAGAGGCTTCTAGTGCAGAAACCACCAACCGACTGCTCTCCATTTTTATGGCCATTTCCTCTTGTGGCTCACTTTTTTTTTTTTTTTAATCCTCACTCAAGGACATGCTCATTGACTTTAGAGTGAGAAAAATGGAGAGAGAGAGAAAAATTGACGTGAGGGAGAAACATTGATCACTTACCTTTCACAGGCACCCCGACTGGGGGCCGAACTTGCAACCCAGGCATGTGCCCTGAGCGGGAATCGAAACTGTGACCTTTTGGTTTATGGGACAATGCTCCAACCAAATGAACCACATGGGCCAGGGCTCACTTTTTTTGTTTTAAACAGTAAAACTGAACATTTATTGAGCGCATACTATCTCCCAGCTACTGCTATTTGCTTCATTTAATTCTCATGATCACTCCATGAAGTAGGTTTTATTTTTATTCCAGTTTTGGAGATGAGAAAACTGAGGATCAGTGAAGTGAAGCAGCCTACTCAAGGTCAAAAGATTTGTAAGTGGGAAAGCAAGGCTTCATACTTAAGTCTGTCTTCCGTATTTTATACTCAGTCCTACTAAACATTGTATAATATATATATTTAGTAACACCATTGTTGAGATACAATTCACATACCATATAATTCATCCATTTAAAGCGTACAATGCAATGGGTTTTTAAATAATCACAGAGCTGTGAGCCACCCCCACAATCAATTTTAGAATATTTTCACACAGACGTGATAGCCATTGTTTATGTGGTTGAGGAAAAGAGGAAACAGGATGGGGTTTTTAGGTTTGTATTTTGTCTTTTTCTTTTCTCCCCTTGCCTTACTGTTTTTAGGAAATGTACAGATGACATGTTTTCTCCTTAACTCTCTGGTGTTATTGAATGACTAATTTAGCCTCTAAAGTTTTGTGAAAACACAAAAGTCTAACGATTTAAACCAAGTAAAAAGCTCATGGGCATTTGAATAAGTGAATGCTACTGTTGTGGGCAAGATCATGATTGAACATGTAACGGCTGGAAGAGGTTCAGATTATTTCAAAGTCTGGCTGAAAAGTCTTTTGGATTAACTATGAAACTTTGACAAAAACCATATGATTTCACTCATGTGGAATCTAATGAACAGGCTGAACTAACAAGGAAAATGGGGACAAACTCATAGATGGAGAGCAGGATGACAGTTTGTGGGGGGAGGTGATGGGGAGAAGCGGTTGAGCAAAATGGGAAAAGGAGTCCTGGCTGGTGTGACTCAGTGGATTGAGTGCTGGCCTGTGACCCGAAGGGCTGACGGTTTGCTTCCCAGTCAGGGCACACTCCCGGGTTGCAGACCAGGTCCCTGGTAGGGCGCGCATGAGAGGCAACCGCACACTGATGTGTCTCTTCTTCTCCTTCCCCCTCCCTTCCCCTCCCTTCCCCTCTCTGTAAAAAATAAATAAAATAAAATAAATCTTTTTAAAAATTGTTTTAAAAAATGGAAAGAGGATTCATGGGTAAGAACAACAGTGTGGGGATTGCTGCGGGGAGGGGGATAGAAGGGGACTAAACGGTAATGGACAAAAAAACAATAAAGATTAAATTTAAAAATATGAACCTTTAAATGGCATTAAATGAAAAAAACCACCCAGACAATGCTACTCTTGATCACAATCTCACAGTTTCTTTGCAAGCAGTGTTCAGGTTTTCATATTATTTTTTTCTGTAACTGAACCACAAAAGACAGAAATGTTGTATGTATATATAGCGTGTGCGCATATACAAAACCGTGATCTGGTAGAATTCCTTTTTCTACTGAGTAGAAAAGCTTGGTTTGCTGTGAAATATTAAACCAGAAGCTTGAAAACCTTTGTAGTGATTAAGCATAGTTAATCTTTCTTCGTTTAGGAATCGTAGACTCACTTTTACCTCATAAATTCATACCAGTTTGCACATATTAGTATCTAAAAAGAATAGGAGGTGTTAATGGCAAGCATAGCTCTTGAGTCCGGTGTGGAAAGGGACCCTGTTCTGCTGGTGCTGTTCCGGGGGCGATTGGCTGTAGGTTCAAATCTGTGGGCGACCTGACTTTTTCAGAGGTGCCCCTTGAAGTTTAAAAAAGGTCACACAGTTCTTAATTCAACAGTTCTTAAATTTGGCCAACTATAAATCAGAAATGAATGTATAAATATAAATCATAAATGATATTATTTTAAGTTATTGTTAGAGGCTGGAGACTTTTAAACACTAAGCACAGTTAATCCTAAAATAAAGCGCTTTTACAGGGGAGATGTTACATTTCATCCACAGTGAACATTTGATCATGGGGGACGAGCCAAGTTAAAAATTATTTCATGATGTATAATATGAAAACATTCTAAAGAGATAATCTTGCATATGTAGAAAACTCCAAATAATCTTTAAACTCCCTTGACAAATAAACCTCTGACTGAAGAGCGCCTGCCCTTTGTTTTCTTGATATTATGCAGTTATTTTTAAGGGGAGGGGAAGGGGTCAGATAGTAATCGGATGCCTTTTCTTAAAAAGACTCTAAGTTATGTAAAATTGAGCAACAACATCCAGCACTTATTACTGACTAATGTTAAATAAATTAGGGTGCCTTCTTCTGGTTTTTCCTTACCTAAATCTACAACCTTTCTCTCTTTCCACTGTGTTTTGAACTCCACATTGCAATACTCCGTCATAACAGAACACAACTTTTAGTTGTTTGCTGATGCAGTAGGTCAGAAATTTCATTATTTGGTTTGCCATAAGCATTCACTGTAATGTTACATGCAGCTTTTTCGAAGCAGGAACTCTGAATTAAGTTTTTTATAAATCTGACTAGACAAACTTTCCGGTTTAACAATATTTTTGTTGCCTCTTAGTCTCCAATTTAACAGTGCTTTTAAAGTTTACACAGAAAGCTTTAAAAGCTTGTTTGTGTCCTTGGTTTTTATTCCTGTAACTGCTAATATACCTCTGTAAGTCTTATCTTTTATTCTTTAATATTTTATGTTGTATAATAAATGTATAGAATTCATTGATCAACTAAAATGTTGCGTGCCTGTAAATGAGACCAAAATGTGCGTTGCTTTTTTCATAAAATAATTTCTCTGGAGGGGCTACTGTTAAATGAACAGCAGCTAACCTATAGCTGTGAATGCTTTGTGTCTCAGTGTTTGCATTACATTCATAAACGTATGCAAGTCCTGTGACTTCCAGCTTAACTCGAGTACCCTTATACCACCTAACTTGTGTACAGCAAACTGGTTTCAGTTTTAATGGAATTGATGTAAAACTAATATCCCATAAATAGAAAGTATTTGTGTTTGGTAAAAAACAAACAAACAAAAAAACGATTATTTCTTGGTTCACTGTGGCTGTTTGAGCCCAAACCATATTCAAAGCAGGAAAGATGCAAGGGCATAAAGGCACCTGCCAGCTGCCTGTTTCCTTTAAGAAACTTCCCTGAAGCCCCACGCAAAAACATGAGCTTCTTTTGTCTTGGCTAGCCTAGTTGCAAAGGGGGTTGGTTGGTCAATATCTCTCAGCTGAGCGCAGTGCCCCTGCAGTTAAATCCGGACTCCGCTATGGAAGAAGTGGAGCATGAATACAGCCTAGGCCACTAGCGGTGTCTGCCACACACACCTACAGCCAGACGGCAAGGGTGCCGGCGTGGAGAGTCACAGAAATGCCAGGCTGAGAGGCATTTTCCACTAGAATGTCAGTTCTATGAGAACAAGGATTTTTGTGTTTTGTTCACCACTGTTTACTTACCCAGTGCCTAGCACACAATAGGCACTCAATGGATGTCGAATGAATTGTTAAATGTACTCCTGGTTAACACTCCACAGTGCAGAAAAAAATATAATTTCTTGAACATGGTAGAAGTTTTTTTTAAAAGAAGTACTTATTGGTTTACTCCCAATTTTTTATTTTGAAAATTTTCATTCTTACAGAAAAGTTAGTACAACGAGCACTCATATCCCCTCACCTACATACACCAGTGCTAACATTTCGCCTCCCTTTCTTTCTCTCTCCCACTTGAAGACAAGTTGCAGGCATCACAATACTTCCTATGAGATCTCAAAACAAGGACGTTCTCCTACACAAATCACAATACTCCAAAATTCTAACATTATAGTAACATTATCAACACTGTATTATCTAAAATGTACTCCACATTCAAGCAAAACATAACCAGAGACATTGAAATAAAGAACAAACTGACTGTAACCAGAGGAGAGGGGGGAGGGGATAATGGGGGGAGGGAAAGGGCAATCAAGGAACGTGTATAAAGGACACAAAGACAAAGGCAACAGAGGGTGGGACCAAGGGTGGGAAGTGGGGATGGGAAGGGTGGGTGAGTGGTGGGGGTAAAATGAACAAAACTGTGCTTGAACAACAATAAAAAAATTTTTTTTGTAAAGAAAGAACATTAAAAAAATAAATAAAATGTACTCCACATTCAAATTTATCCAGTTATACCAATAATAGATTCATTCTTTAAAAATATATTTTTTTTAAAGATCCAATACAATCGAGGACTGTGCATTGCATTTAGATGCCAATGTCATCTCTTTCCGTCCTTTGATCTGAAGCAGTTCTGCCGCCTTTTTGTTTTGTTTTATTCTGTTATGACATTGACATTTTCAAAAGTCCAAGCCCACTGTTCTGTAGAATATGCTTGGATTTATCCTAATCTTTCTTCATGAGTAAAATTCAGGTTAAACGTTTTTGCCAGGAATAATTCATAGGTGATGTTGTGTTCTCAGTGTACCACACGCATGAGAACTTGACGTCAGGTTACCTGCTTTTCAGACGTTGGGTTAAGGTGGAGTCCGCCAGATTTCTCCATTGCAAAGCTTTCCTTCCTTTCTTCTAAATAATGCCATCTGTGGGATGACCCTGGAGACTCTGTGGATACCCCCTGTTTCTCAGCACATTTTCACCCAAAGGTTTTAGCACCCAGTGGTGATCCTGATCTGAATCAGTGATTTCATGGGTGGTTACAAATTGCCTGGAAGATTTTGAAATATCCATTATGGGTCTAGTATAAACAGCCCAGACTTCCCATCAAGACAGACAAATTTTCAGTACTTTGGTGTTATTTGACAACAGTGTAGAAATAAGCTTCTTTGCTCTTTTTCTTGAAATCGTTTTTTGGTTGGATTCCCCTGCAGCCTGAATCTACTTGTCTGCTCCTGTTCCCTTCCTCACTCCTGTTGCCTTTTCCCTCTCCCGGCTTAGAATTCCTGGGAAAGACTGACCAAGAGCCCTCTGTCCTAGTGTTCGGAGAAATCACTAAGCCCAGGTGGCTGATGAAGCTTCAGGGCCACAGATAAGTGATGACAAGGATGAAGGTAGTTAAGCACTGACAATGTGCCAAGAATTATTCTAAGTAATTTGTACGTATTAAATAACTGCATATTTTAAAAAATATTTTTTTTATTTATTTACTTTAGAGAGAGGGGAAGGGAGAGAGAAAAAGGGGGAGAGAAACATCAATGTGTGTTTGCCTCTCGTGCACCCCTAGCCGGAGGACCTGGTCAGCAACCCAGACATGTTCCCTGACTGGGAATCGAACTGGTGACCCTTTCATTTGCAGGTCAGTGTTCAATCCACTAAGCCACACTAGCCAGGGCAAATAACTGCATATTTTTAATAACCCTGTGAAACAAGTGCTATTTTTATCCTTATATTGGAGGACAGTGAGGTACAGGGAGGTTAGATGATTTGATCAGTCACATACCTAGTAATTGGCAGATCTGGGACCTGAGCCCAGATCTCACCCCAGGTTCTCTCCCTGATTCCCTTCAACTTTAACAAAGAGATGTTGCAAAGATAAATAATTCAAATATCTTGCAAGAAGATTGGTATTTATATCCATCACGGTTCATTTGTAGAAGAAATAAACTACTCTAGCTGTTCTACAGAGAAAAGAATTTTATAGTAAGAATTAGGCACTTACCGTGATGATTAATTTTATGTGTTAAGTTGGCTGGTGCCCAGATATTTGACCAAACATTATTCTGGATGCTTCTGTGAGGTTGTTTTTGGATGAGATTCACATTGAAATCATGGACTTTGAATAAAGTAGATTTCCCTTCATCATGTGAGTGGGCCATCCACTCAGTTGAAGGCCTGAATGGAACAAAAGACTGACCTCCTTCGATTAAGAGGAAATTTTGCCAGAAGTCTGTAGACTTGAACTTCAGTGTTGCCTCTTACCAGTGTATCTAGCTTTCCAGTCCATCCTGAAGATTTTGGATTTGCCAGCTTCCATAATTATCATGTGAGACAATTCCTTAAAATCTCTCTCCCTCTCTCTCTCTCTCTCTCTCTGTCTCTCTCTCTATCTCTATCTCTACCTCTACGTCTAGCTATATATCACACTGATGATTGCCCTCTTGGAATGGATGCCGGACAGAGGGGCAGTCAGCCCCAGAGTTTCCTTAGAGAAAATAATACACATGTAGCCAAAATGTGTTGTTTTAATTTTGATTTTTTCACATCATATTAACAGCCTAATGGTGTCAGAAGCACTGAGAATTTTAAATAGTATTTGGTGCTAGATATCCAGCCAACCCCAAATTATCTGAGTTAATGGCCTTCACCTATCCTAGGCAATCACTGACTGTATCACTTAGAAATACCTTTGGCTGCAAGACATAGGATACCCCGAAATGGGGACCCCCTCACACAACAGCAGATCTGGAGGCGGCGGCTGCCGCTTTAGTTCAGTAGCCCCACAGTGTCAAAACAGATTTTCTCTTATTGGTGCCAAAATGGCTGCAGTAACTTCAGGTGTCGTTTCCGAATTCAAGGAAGCGGAAAGGTATAAGGGACAGTCAGTATCATACCTAACAGTGAAAGACTAAATGTTTTCCCATAAGATTGCGGACAAAACAAAGGCGTCCACTTTCACCTGACCTATTCGACATTGCGAAGGTTCTAGTCAGCGCAGTAAGGCAAGAAAGAGAAAGGCATACAGATTGGAAAGGAAAAAAAAAATTGCCTTAGTCACAGACAACATGACGTCTACATAGAAAATCCTGAAGAATCTACAAAAAAGCTATTATAATTAATAAGCTTAATAATGTCACAGAAAACAAGATCATTATTCAAAAATCAACTGTATTCCTATATGCTACCAATTAAACATTGAAAATATACAAGTCCTACTTGCAAAACCGCCAGAAATATGAAATACTTCGGAATAAATCTAACAAAATATGTGCAAGATTTCTTATGCTGAAAGCTAAGAAATATTAATGATAGAAATCAAGGAAGATCTAAAAATAGATATATACTTTTATGCATCGGAAGACTCAAAATTGTTAAGATATCAATTCTTACTAAACAGATCTGTAGAGTCAATAAAATCCAAATCAAAAGCACAGGATGCTCCTTTAAACTGAAGAAACTGACAGATACCTAAATTTATATGGAAAGCAAAGAAAATGATTTTTTTTTTAAATTGGAAGATCTACACCACCTGATTTCTAGACTTATGATAAAGCTAGAGATATCAAGAAAATAGAGTAGCATTGATGACAGATAAATATGTAGATCAATGGGGCAGAATAGAGTCCAGAAACAGACTCACTTATATATGGTCAACTGGTTTTAGCAAAAGGTGTCAAGGTAATTCAACAGAAAACAAAAGGAGTGGAAATAATCAAGCATCCATATACAAACAAAGCAACCAAACCTCTCATAGCATACCTTACACCTTATACAAAAATTGCCCCCAGCCCTGGTTGGTGTGGCTCAATAGATTGTGTGCTGGCCTGCAAACCAAAGGGTCAGCAGTTCGATTCCCAGTCGGGGCACATGCCTGGGTTGAGGGCCAGGTCCCCAGTAGGGGGTTTCAATCAATTTGTGGTTGCCTCTCTTTCTCCCTCCCTTCCCCTCTCTGTAAAAATAAATAAATATACAAAACCTTTAAAAAAATTAACCCCAAATGAATCATAGGCTTAAATGTTAGTCTTCAAACTATGGAGCTTCTAGGAAAAAATCCTTGTGATCTTGGGTTAAGCAGAAAATTTTTAGATAGGACACAGAAAACACAAACTATAGAAGAAAATATTGATGAGGTGAACGTCATCAAAATTAAAAACTTCTCTTGACATACGCTGTTAAGAAAATAGCATTACAAGCCACAGACTAGGAAAAATATTTGTAGAACACATATCTGACAAGGGACTTGAATCCAGGACATAAAAAGAACTCTAACAACTCAACAATAAGTGTGGCAGGCAGCATGTTCCTGCCCAAATGTGGGTGTCCTAATCCCTGGAGAGGCTGAGGTAAGCATGAGCAAAACCAGGTTGGCTGGAAGATGAAGCAAGTTCTGAGAGAGTTGTTGGGTGGATGAGAAGAGAGAAACGAGTGACAGAAGCATGTTACATGGCCAAAGGGCTTTGTAGATGTGATTAAGTTTTCAGACAATAAAATGAGATTATCCTGAATTGAGTGGTGGGCCCAATCTAATCACCTAAGCCCCTACAAGCACAGGACTTTCTGTTTCAGAAGTCAGGGAGTTGTGACAGAAAGAGCAGTTAGAGTCAAAGTGTGAGAGGTGTTCCACCCAGGGCTGCGGAGAGGGGCTGTGTGGAAATCATGAGAAGGAACACAGGCCGCCAATTGGAGTAAAGACCCATCTCAGCCATATCTTGGCTCTTATAAACAATGCTACAGTGAACACAGGGGTGAATGCATCTTTTCAAATGAGTGTTTTTGTTTTCTTCAGGTAGATGGAGTGAGATTGCTGGATCATATGGTAGTCCATTGACTGTCAAATAGATAAAGAAGGTGTGGTACTTATATACAATGGAATATTACTTGGTTAGAAAAAAACAATCAAATCTTGCCATTTGTGACAACATGAATGGACCTACAGGGTATTATGTTAAGTGAAATAAGTCAGACAGAAAAATACCATACGATTTCACTGATTGTACAATCTAAAAAACAAAATATGAACTCGCAAAACAAAATAATAGACAAACTCAGATACAGAGAACAAATTGATGGCTGCCAGATGGGAGGGCGTGGGGCCCTGGGGGAAAAGAGGGAAAGGGATTAAGAAGCACAAATTGCCAGTTATAAAAGCAGTCGGGGGTATAAAGTACAGCACAGACAATATAGTCAATAATATTGCGATAACTATGTGTGGTATCAGATGGTACTAGCATTAACAGAGTGATCACTTTGTAAGATATATAAATGTCTAATCACTATGTTGTATACCTGAAGCTGATAGAATATTGTATGTCAACTATAATTTTAAAATAAATGTTTTAAAAACCCAAACCAGCTCTGCCAGACACCCAGAGAGGAGGGAGAATTTGATCAACAACCTGGATGAGTTTAGAAATGAATTCTCCCCCAGAGCTGACAGCAGAGAAGGCAGCCCATGCCAACACCCTGATCTGAGCCTTGTGAGACCTTAAGGAGAGGACCTTGAACCCGTGAAAATTGCTCATGTACAGAAACTGTAAACTAATAAGTTTGTGTTGTTTTAAACTCCTGAATTTGTGGTAATTTATTATGGAAGCAATAGAAAACTAATAAAATAAGAGAAAAAAAACCACAGGTGGTCATTTACCCTGCCTGGTGATCTTCATTTATGTCACTGTCAACTTGCAGGAGAAGGACTGGCCCAACTTGAGGGGTTTCTGGGGTCAGGGTGGCCTAACCCGGATGTCCTGGCAGTCAGATCTGCCTTGTGTCCCTACCATTTCACCTTTCCCAGGAGTCATAAAGGAAGGGGCCCCATTCTGGCTTATTTCAGGAGTAGGTTAATAAACTAGGAAGGACAGGAGAGAAGAATTACAAAGTAACATGAGGAACTTTAGGGGTTGCTACATGTTTATTATTCCAGTTGTGGTGATATTGTCACAGATGTATTCATATGTCAAAAATGATCAAATTGTAAAACTTAAATATGTGCAGTTTATTGTATGTCAATTATACCCCAATAAAGCTATACATAAAATAGACAAGATTAAGACATGAAAAGTCAAACCATAAATGGGGAGCAAATGTTTGCAAAACAATGATCCAATAAAGTCTTTTTATCCCCAGTATATTTTTTTACACTTTCAACTTAATAATTAGACAAAAAACCAACAACAATGAGCAAAAGTTTTGAACAGACACTGCACCAAGGGAGATATATGGATTGCAAATAACAGTAGGAGACCATGCTCATCATCATTAGTCACTGGGGAAATGCAAATTAAAACCATGAGAAACCACTACTCGCTTTCTGAATGGCTATAATCAAGAAAGGTTGAAAATAACAAGTGCTGGCGTTTACCAGCAACTTGAAGTGGGGCCTCTGTGAGGTCAGAACTGGGCTCCCTTGCTCACACTGTGCCCCACTGCCATCCCGCTCAGGACCCGGCACAGGGTAGGTGCTCATTGGACGTGTACTGAATAAACAGACCAAATACTTTCAGAAGACATCTCTTGATGATGGGTCTGAGGGCAGTTGGATCCCATCTCCTAGGAAATCCCCTGAGATAATGTCCCACCTCAGGGGTGATGGCTTCACAATAGTTGTTGGTTAGTTCTCTTGTCCATTCTAGTCTCTTGTCCTTGGAAACTAGAATCTAATGTGACCCAATGTCTCAGCTCTCTGAGGGCTCAGACCACATTAACAAAGAGTCTATACACTTGTCGTGCACCAAGTGCTTAGGAAGAAAGGTGGACGTGACGTTGGCAGGGCCATAGAAGGCCTCTCAGAGGAAAAGGTGTTCTAATTAGATGTTAAGAGATGAAGAAAAATATGTGAAGCTCTGTGAGGACAAGGAGGGATCTGTCTTATCATCACTGTGTCTCCAGTGACCAGTGCAGGGATAGATGCAAACTAATAAATGGTTACATAAAAGAACTATGCTATTTTGATGTGAGGCCCTTCCATTTCCAGGGAGAAAATACATCTGTGTCAAGTCACCAGAGAAAGACAAAACGTGTCTTTATCGGCAGATAACTGAAAACCCTGTCTCACCTGGGCTCGACATAAAGGGAAATGCATTTCGTCCCAATGAAGAACTCTTAAATGTAGGTGGCTCTGGAGGGAGGACAGTGCATTTTAGAAGATCAAAGAAGTAAGGAGAGTTTCTATTTCTTCCACCTCTCAGATCTGCTGGTCTTAGAGGGCAGGCTGCTTCTCAGACCCTCATGGTCCCAAGAGAGTTGCTTAAGTTCCAGCATGATGTGGAGACACAGAAACATCCAGGATAAAAAGAGAACCCCAGCCACCACCAAAAATATGACCTCTGAAAACTTCATTCATTTTTTCAGTAAACATCTATTGAGTCACTACTCGGTGCAAGGCCCTGAATTGGGTAGCAGTGGGACACAGTGTGACCAAGAGAGCCCAGTCCCTGCAGAGTTCTCAGTCCAGTTGCTCTTTAACTTGAGCACTTGTCATTTTCAATCTTTGCTTTTCTTTCTTCTTCTCATCACATATGCACCTCGAAGATTTTCAGACCATGCTCAAATAAAGACATGGTCTGCTACTTAAAGCAAGGAGGCCTGCAATTCTGAGAGAAAACCACCCAAGTTCACCCAATGAGAAGAAGAGAGCGAATGGGGTACAATGGGTCCTTGCTTATACCCAACTCCAGATCCAGATCCACAGGGTGAACTTGGGTGGGCTTCATGGGAATCCTATGGACTATACCAACTACATGACACTGTAAGAAACCTCCAAACCTGTAGAAAACTTTTCTGGGTTTATTTGAACCAAACAGGTGATACATGCCAGGGGGCGAGATCTCAAATGCTTCCTCGATCTTACCAATGAGAGCCATTCGAGTGGGTGAGTACTGGTGTCTCCTATGACAACCAGGAGACCTGTTTTGAGTATGGCCGGTTGGTGCTGAGCACCCATTTCAGCTTCCCTCTTGTCTGTCGGCCTGCCTGCAGGGGCTGAAAAGCTAAAGACTGGCCTTCTCAGACTCCCTGAGGTCAGGGCTCTGCCTCACATTTCGATTCTTCCAATCGGAGGCACTCCAGCAACGTTTGAATGGTGGATGGGACATGGAGGCCATGCTCCCGGCTCCACTGCAGTGGAAGCGTTGACTTTTCTGTGGCGGTCTTTCTGATTACAGCAGTCTCCTGGTGGCACTTGTGCCGTAACTGTGAGAAATTCCTGGTGGTGCTGCCTTCCTCATCACAGCGGTGGAAGCCAGTTCCTGCTTAGGCAGTCAGGAGCCTGATGCTACTGTCAACTGGCAATGATGTCGACTAGGTGTTTTGTCATCGACAAGCATTTATTCGGGAAAAAGAAAGGGTTGTGACCCAGTGCGTGTAGGCAGGGCAGCCCTGTGCACACTCTGGCCTGCGTGCCAGGAAGGAGGGGTACTTACAGAAGGAAAAGGGAGAAAAGGTAGAGGGGAAGTTGGAACGGAGTCCTTCACGTAAGGTTTTTGCGCGTAGGGTTCTTGTGGTGACCTCTGGTGTGAGAACAGCCATAAACCCTAGGTCCTCCCATAGACCCTCTCGACTGAGTAAATTTTCTTAAAGTTCCAGTTAGTCTTTATCATTAGAAAGGAAGTGGGCC
>PVJD01015853.1:0-23396 GCA_004026545.1 Mormoops blainvillei
TGTACCCAGAATGCCTTGGCTTTCAGAATTGGTCTGGCCTGAAAATTATGGAAGGCCCTTGGTCAGCAGGTAGAATGATTTCAGGATATTTTAAATGAACTAAAAAACTCTTGTACAGGAGTTGAGTTTTAGTAATAATGGGAAGCCAACTAGGAAAGATTTAGAAAATGATGGAAAAGAAGAAGGCTGGAGACCTCAGAAATCAGAATAGACATATATAAAGGAAAAAGGGCATGCTTATAAAGATACACCCAGACCTAACTGCAATCAGCTCTCATGAAGGTAAGGGATGCCACCTACCAACTGTAAACAATATAGTTAACACATACTGGGAAACAGTAAATGGAATATCGTGATGATTTTAGTATAACGTGAGTAAATTATCCTATTTCAGCAATGCTCTCATATGGCTAGTACAAAAACTAAATGGTATTCTGAGACTTAAAATTGATTCTAGGAGAAAACGGAATATGGTATCCATCCCCATTGATGATAATGGTCACATATCAAACATTCTAGCAAAGATCTTTCCTGTCCTGGAAATAGCAAATAGGCTTTGTTCTCAACCACTGAAGGAGATATATTAGTTCAAAACTGTACTCATAATGGGACGTAGACAGCTGGACATGAATAGTACTTACCATCAACCTCACATAGATATAAGAAGACTCTCAAAAGCAGACCAAATAATTTGCTACTCCTACAAATGGACAAATTCTAATATCCATATGGCAGGATGAAGATCAGACATTAGCCAAGTCTTACGGGCACTATGAAAGGCAAGGCTGAAAGTCAATGGAAAGATATAGCTTGAATCTGACCACAGTTGGTGGCCTCGATAAAAATGTTCCTAGTGGGAAAGCAATGTATCAGGAAAGGGACAAATAATCAGGTTACGAGGCCCACGACGGTGGTGGTGGGGAGACCTGGTATCACCAGGTTTCTGTAATGGTTATATGCCACAATACACAAAGAAAGGCCACCACTTTGTCCAATTATCTAAATGAACCACTGCTACAGGGAAGGGGTATCGATTAGCATAGAGCATACTTAATAGCCTGGGTAACAACTTTGACCTTACCAAAAACTTGGGAACCCTTTAACCTCTGACTAATAATAATATCCAACATGATAGCTATTGCTGATAAAAAGTTTCATTAGTTAATGGAGAGAAAATCAGAACCCAGTGCTTTGTCCCAGTGCAGGCTATCCTGATCCCTTCACATCACCCACTATCCACAGAAGGGTAAATTTTCTAAGAAGAGATCAATGATACACTACCCAATCATCACTCTCCTTAAACACCCCACACCTTTTTTATGAAATAACTAAGAGTTAAGAAGAGCTATGTATACAAGGTTAGTATCTTAACGAGGGTTTCCTCAGAAGCCAACCCTGAGACAAAGATTCGAATGCAAGTTTATTTAGGAGTTGACCCCAGGAAAAACCCACAGGAAGTGAGGAAGTGATACAGGGAAAGGAAAGCAGTCAACAGTGTGTTATCAACGCAGTTACTACTGTGGGTGACTGGAGCTTAATCTGTGAAGAACCATATAGATCACATACCTTAAAGTGACCATGGTTCAAGAAGTGAGAGCTGGGTTACTTATACACCAACTCCAATCAGTTTTTGGTTGAGATCTGCCCTCTACCTCTTCCCAAGGCCTCTCTCTGATAAATCCCTATGTTCACTGCAGCATTATACATGGTAGCCAAGAAACAAAGTGTCCTTTGATCGGTGACTGGATAAAGATGTGGTACATATATAGAATGGAATGCTGCTCAACCATAAGAAAAGATGAAATGCTGCCATTTGCAATAGCAAATGGATCTTGAGAACATCATGAGAAATGAAATAAGTCAGATGGAAAAACACAAGAACCATACTATTTCACTCATGCCGAATATAAAACAGAAACCAACAAACAAATAAAAAAATAAACAAACTCATATACACAGACAACAGAAGGGTGGTTACCAGAGGGGAAGGAGGTGGGGGAAGGATGAAGAGGGTAAAGGGGGTCAAATATATAGTGATGGAAGGAGACTAGATTGTGGGAGGTAAGCACACAATGCAACATACAAATGTTGTATTATAAAGTTGTACACCTGAAACTTATATAATCGTATTAACCAATGTTACCTCAATAAATTTAATAATTTTTTAAAAGACAAAAACCTTAAAAGAAAGAAATACTGAACTGAATGATCAGAGTCCAAAACCCTCACTGGGCTGTTTTTCGATGCACAGAACTTGGGAGTAACAATAACACCCTCTCAGGTTATCATTTCTCTTGCTCAGGTGATTGTAGCTTTTAATCTCATTGGTGTGAAAAATTCCAAGATTGTGAGTTTAAGAGCTCTGGATTGAATGAAGTGTGGAGCCACAGCACCATCTACTGAAGTATCACTTTGCTTACCTTCACCTCCTTTGTGGGCTTTACAGTAAGGATAGTTAAGCCAAGGACGAATGTGGGTATCTCTGGGTCCTTTGATCTATTATCATCCTAATCACATCTCCTAGTAGCACCCTAGTTTCACCCCAACCTCCAATAAAGTACAAGAATCTAACTCCTCATAGTGAATGCAGTAAAAAGTATCCAGTCAGGAACATGTCAGTAAGCAATAAGAAATCTGGACAATGAATAGAAACTTGGAAAAATCCAGCAGGTAGTGGGCTGTCATTCTAGATCTACTCCTGTTTCAGAACCCCTGTGAGAAGACTGAGGATGTGAAACATGTTGACTAGCACTCAGAGCTAACTGAGTTTTGCCAGTAGCACACTAAATAGAATCTGATAGGAAATGCAAAAGATCTTGATAGGGGAGATGAGCAACTTTTTACTGGTCCAAACCTTGTTTTGAAAACTAACACCACTGTCCCATATTCCCAGATTTTCTTATTTGTTGTGTTTTTCACATTAGATTCTGATCCATTTTATCTGTTCCCTTATAAACTAACCTTGACTTTGATTAACTACACACTAACAGTTTCATGTGACAAACCCAGGTTCGTTCCTAAACAGACAGCCCCTGTAGCAGGGGCAATAATGTAAAAACATTCCATTTGTTCCCCCTACATTTGCCAGCCCAGTTGCACATATACAGGGCCACATGACTAGTTTTGGACAATGAAACATGTGTCACTTCTGGGTTGAGGCAATAAAGTTCCTACATGAGATTCTCCAGCCTCTCTTTTTCTCCTACAGTGGCAGCTGAACAGGTCACATGTCCCAGATGGTGCAGCTACAAAACGGTGGAGTCTCAGTCAGCCTGAAACCTTCAGTGACTGTGTGAAGCAGATTCTGTCCCATTCTCACATCCCTCTCACCAGCAATGGGAACTGTGGTGTGAGCAAGAAATAAACTTTTGGTGTGTAAAACTTCCAATGCTTTGACATTGTTTGTTATCTAAACATAACTGTATTCCCATAGAAGGCAGTCCTCCTTCTTCTGCATGCACAGTGCTTATTTCACACTCAATTTAGTCATTAATACTTCCACATGTTAAAGCCATGCTTCTCTGAACTGGCTCTACTGGACATAAGATCATGCACAAGTCAGCAAGCAAAGCTTTAACTCTCAACCAAATACACAGTAGTGAGCAATGCAATTCAGTAAACACAAATATTTTCTGCTGCACAAAAAACAGGAAATAATTAAATTTCTTATAGACATTTCTTTATTATATTTTCCCACTTGAATAGAGAATAATTTAAATGTGATTCATACTGACAGCAAGCACGGTATCAAATATTAGTTTTTTTAATATTTTTCTGTTCTCACCCTTGATTCCTTTAGGAAAAAATATTTAGATGAACTCAAAGAAACAATTATTATGCTAATCACAGTATGCAGTAACACAACAATCCCATACTCAATAGAAAAGAAAGCAACAAAGAAGTGAAAAAGTCTTTCTCCTCAAATCATTTTAATTATTTTTCCACAGCCATATAAATTTAAAGTATGAAACAACAATAATACAGCTATAGAATCTAGGTTCTCTTTCAAAGCAGCGGCATATAAAACATAGAAAAGCTAAAACCTCAGCACAAGCTTCAAAAGAACAAGGACTGAGAGGATTTTGATGAAGACATGAAATGCACAAAATACAGTACACAAAAATACTAGAATGCATAAAATATAAAGCTACACATTTCAAGTAGAAAGCATTGTAAAATATATAAAATATGCAAAAAATCAAAAAGAGAAAGATTTTTCTTAGAGTACCATGAATACACTGGAACTGGCAATTAACATTTGAAGATGGGAACAAGAAAATAGCTGTTTCCCATTTAAAACTTTATTTCTAGGCTTTAGGATTTCACCTTCTTGACATCCTTCTTTCCAGAGCTCTCAGTAGCTGACTCTGCTTTTCTTTTCTGTGACTAAAATGGAAACAGATTTAATGTTCTGCTCCAATATGGACATTTTTAAATGGCCCAACAATGTTAAATCTAGGATGTAAATGCATTAAAAAAAATTTTTAACATGAATATTCACTTAAATGTTATAGTCACAATTAATGTTCTATATAGCCCAACAAACTATGTAACCCAATGTAAAATAACCTTCAAAGGTGTTTGTTTTTAAGAAAAGACATAAAATATGCATCAAAAATAGTCATCAAGTGTCTACTTACACATGGTACTATAAATGTACTCCTATCTTAAACAACTACTTAATACTTAAAGTTGTATGGGCAAAATGTTATTTATGAGTATATTATTTTTAAAAACTATATGATGGAAAATACCACATTTCATATATCCTACGATGCACGATTCTTTCCCACGTTAGCATCTCTGAAATCAGGATGCATCTTACAATTGATGACAAGTTATAGTTACTTGACAACAGTTTTTCTCAGTGGTACATAAAATAATGCTGTGTCTTAGAGTAGAAGGCATCTGAGACTTGATGAAATATGGTAGTTTACATAGCCACACTCAAATAACATGACCTATTAAAAACTATTTTAAATTGTAGCTATACAAAGCAACCTGACTGGATTAAAATCAAGTCATGTTATTAGTCCACAGTTTAACTTATTAGCAAGTAAACCAAAGTCTGCTCAAAGTTCTCATTTGAACTCATAGTTCCACAGAGATAAGAAAAACTTATTTGATCAAGTCAGAACTCCCTGTTTCAATTTCAGCCCCATCCCATCCCAAACCCCTCCTCCTACTCCCCATGAGAACTCCAGTCTCAAGCTGAAGGATTTTATTTGCATTATACTTTTTCTTAAAGTCATGAGGAATGTTTTTTTTTAAATACTGGGCCCCATTACTAGGAAGTTCCTAACCATATGTTCTATAAACAAGTAGGAAACATGGTTGTAGTGTAATTCCTTTTCTGTCAAAAACAAATTAGCAGTCCCTAAAACCAGTTTTTATAATAGGTATCACTAAGGCATTAAACATAATATAGGCATTTAAATTATGTAAAAAATGGGATCTACCTAAAAGTTAGGAAAATGCTGAAAATTTTACCATTGGAGTTTTAGTTGCACGTTTCTTCTTTTCTGCTCTCTCTCTTTCCTCAATTTCCATATTTTCTTTCTCAATCAATGAAATCAGAGTATTACAGCGTCTCTGGAACTCCTAAACCAAACAGTAGAAGATAATTTCTGTAACCCATGAATAATCCTTAAAGAGCGATAATTCTTTTATTTTTATTTTTAAAGCTTTTTTAAAAAAAATTTGTATATTTTATTGATTATGCTATTACAGTTGTCTCATTTTTTCTCCCCTTTATCCCCTCCGCCCTACACCCTATCCCATCATCCCCACCTCACATTTTCCCACAACCACTTTCCCCTGCCCCACCCCTCCCCACCTCCCACCCTAAATCCTTCAGCCATTTGGCTTTGTCAATGGTTTCGTTATGCATGTTCCTTAATGACCCTTCCCCTCCTTTTCCCCTATTATCCCCCTCCCACCTCCTTCTGGTTACTGTCAGTTTGTTCTTTACTTCCATGCTGCTGGTTATATTTTGCTTGCTTGCTTATTTTGATTAGGTTCCATTTATAGATGAGATCATATGGTATCTGTCTTTCACTGCCTGGCTTATTTCGCTTAGCATAATGCTCTCCAGTTCCATCCATGCTGTTGTGAAGGGCAGTAGCTCTTTCTTTCTTTCTGCTGCATAGTATTCCATTGTGTAAATGTACCATCACTTTTTTTATCCATTCGTTTACTGTTGGGCACTAAGGTTGCTTCCAATTCTTGGCTATTGTAAATTGTGCTGCTTTGAACATTGGAGTGCATAAGTTCTTTAGAATTGTTGTTTCAGGATTCTTAGGGTATAATCCAAGCAGTGGAATTGCTGGGTCAAAAGGCAGTTCCATGTTTAGTTTTTTGAGGAAATTCCAAACTTTTTTCACAGCGGCTGCACCAGTCTGCATTCCCATCAACAGTGCACTAGGGTTCCCTTTTCTCCGCAACCTCACCAGCACTTGTTTGTTGATTTGTTTATGATGGCCATTCTGGCTGGTGTGAAGTGGTATCTCACTGTGGTTTTAATTTGCATCTTAGAGTGATAATTCTTTAACTGTATCATTTCTGTGGTACAGATTTCTAAAGTTGGTATTATTCAGAACAATATTAATACAGGATATTAATAGATTCTATCAAAAATACAGGGAGGGGTCAATGTCATTCAATGGGTGAATGAGTAAAAAAAAACTGTAGTACATCCATAACCATGAAATACTACTCAGCAATAAAAAGGAAAGAAGTCTTGGTACACACAACAATCTACATGAATCTCAAGGGAATTATGCTGAATGAAAAAAGCCAATCTGAAAAGGTTACAGACATATTCCATTTATATAACATTCTTAAAATAACAGAACTTTAGAAATTGGAGAACATATCAATGGTTGCCAGGGACTAGGGAAAGGGGGGACAGAGAGTGTAGCTATAAAGAGCTAGCACAAGGGAGTCCTGTGGTGGTGCTGGTTATATTAATCTACATGTGATACAACTGTACTGACCTACATTCACATGAGTGCATGTATAATCAATGAAACCTGAACAACCTCTGTGAATTATACTAATGTCAATTCCTTGGTCATGACACTGTACTATAGTTATGCATGTTACCATCAGGGAGGACTGAGTGAAAGGTGCATGTACATTTATTTACAACTTCCCGTGAATCTATAAATATTTCAAACTAAAAAGTTAAAATCACATAAACAGAAAAGTAAGGGAATATCTTATTGCCAAAACAAGTTTTGGGATTACCCAGTTTACAAAAGTGAAACAAGACTGCTTTCCTACAGGGCTCATCAAAGCCTTCAAGTTCCTGACAAGCACTGTAAACCACTAGGTGAGAGACGTAGGATACAAGCAGCTCCCAAAGCTATTCAGCCAACAGAACTCTCTTCTCACAGAACACACTGTAGGATCAACATTCTGAGGAGTACATCTCAGGAAACACTGCCGTATTTGTTAATTTGGAGCAAAAATAGCTGAAAAGATTTTGTATTAGCCTTGCCACTATCTATATGTTTCACTGCCAAGAAATCAATGCATTCAACTATAATATAAACAGTTTTTGTGAATGTATGGTTAGCATCAGGCAAATAATTCATTAATATGAACACTCATATATATTAACCCTGTATACTTTTACTGTATTTTAGAGGTAAATAATAGTTTACTATTAAAGGATAAATAACATTTTAAATGATTCCCTTCTTGTATAAGCTAAAATTGTCTGATAAAATACAAAATAGCTAAATATTCAAATGAAAATGTTTATTGACAACCCCCCCAAAAATTGTCAAAGTAAAATAATAGAAAACTCCTAAAAATTAAAATGTCCAAATATTTTAAAGTTTTTCACTCAAATTAGTGATCAAAGAAATGTAAAGTAAAACAATACCATCTTTATCAAATTAGCAACGGTATGTGCACACGTGTGTGTGGTCTATGTATCCAGTGTCATCAGTTAAGATGGTGAAGTGAGAACACTAATCCACTAATGACAATATGCCAATATTATGAACTGAACTGTGAATGCGCAAAATTCGTATGTTGAATTTAACACCCCACATTGTGACTGGAGGTTGGGCCCATAGAAGGTAATTAAGGTTAAATGAGGTCATAAGGGTGGGGCCCTACTCCAACAGGACTTGTGTTCTTATAAGAGGAAGAGATGTCCAGAGATATCTCTCTTTCTACACCCCAACAGAGAAAGGACCATGTGGCACACAATGAGAAGGTGCCATCGACGGTCCCGGAAGAAAGGTCTCACCAGAAACCAACTCTGCTAGCATCTTGATTTCAGACTTTCAGTCTCCAAAATTGTGAGAAATTTCTGTTTAAGCCACCTGCAGACTAATACACTATCTTTCTATAAAGCAACGTGGGAATATCAATGGAGCATCTTATTATTAAAAAAACAACTTAATGTAAGTAAATAAGAAGTATACACTAAGATTTTTTTTAATGTTTAGAACAATGTTATTTACAGCAGGAAAATACTGGGGACTAAATTTTTGATAATTTCAAAATACACAAACACGATACAGAGAAATAACTATGAGAATATTAACTACAGTATTACTAGTGGTTAACAGCAGGTATCTCTGAGAGTAGGACCAATGGTAATTTATATTTTCTTCTTTATACTAGTCTGTATTTTCCAAATTTTCTGCAATGAACATTAAGGTACTGGGCAATCCACAACATTTTTAAGAAATGGAATGTGTTTTTTTAAAGATGGTTTTATCTGTCCAAATAAAAGCCAGAAAAATGATGTAATGCTGCATAGAGAAATATTATCAACTATCCAAGTACTTTCTATTCTTTATAATGCAAGCCCAAAAGGAGACAGAAAACTGAAGACAGTTTAACCAGAAAAAAATCCTTATGAACAAGTGATTGCTTAACTGTTAAAAATAACCTTACAAAACACTGGTACATTTAAGTCTCTTGTACATATTCAATTACTCAAAGTTAAATAATTCAAGAAAAATAACATTGAAATTTTCTTTACTTACTAAAACAATACTGGTATCTTTAATATGCGGACCAAATACTCTTCATAGCTTCATTCAATAACACACATACAAATTAAACAGCATGTTATTCAATTTACCTATTATAAAAGGGCTAAGCTGACCCTGATGAGATTTGATTGTTGGTTTCTAGGGAGACTAAATACAGTCTTTATTTGAAGCTGATTCTTGAACCATTAAGCTATACCCTCTGGCTGTTATCATTCTCAATAAGTAATAGCTGTCTGTGACTGCTGATATCTTTAGATACAGATTCATGGTTCATATGGGTGATTCAGGAAAAAATAATACTTTTGAGACAGTCTCTTATGCAGAGAAACAGAATATCTAAACATGATTATAAATAAGAATATATAATAACTTCCTATCTTCATTCCTTTTAACCTATCACTAACTACTCCAGACATAGAAAAACAATCTAACTCAATAAAGAAAGGTACCAAGGAATAGAAGAGTATAAATGTTGCTTTCCTAGTCTAGGTATTATCACTTTCTCTAGAGATACCAACCCCATTTTTTATTCACATTCTTAAAGACTGCCTAACTGAACAGAAGGTATCATAAACAGAACACTAGCTAAAACCAGGAATTATAAGAAAGGTCAGGTTACCAATAAAACAATGTTGTATTTTTTGAATAACTAAGTGACTATGAAATGACTAGGAGAAATTTCATGACATCAAATGCACTTTCACGTTATGTACTTTTTCCTTTTACTTATATAGTCTCCTAAATTCTTATAACTCTTTATCCCTATTTTCCTGAGGTTACAGGAGTTGTTCATGTGGTCTCAAACTGTTTCTACAATTCTCTAATTATCTCTTTCTCTCACCATTTTCCCATGCCGGATTTAGGAATGAAGCTGGAGGAAGAAAAATGCTAAACCAATAAAGACAACAGGGAACTTACAAAAGGAAAACAGTTCTGCAATGTTAAGAGTTATGGCAAAAAAAGAAAGTATTTTGTTTTACACATGTGTGGAAATACTGGATTTTAAAAAAGGTTTAAATGAGTATCTTCAAGGCAGGACTCCTCAGAGCAGGATTCAATCAGAATTTCCCAAATCTATCTGAACACAGAACCCTTGTTCTGCATAATATCTACTTGTATATCCTAGTACAATGTTTGGTAGAAACCAACTGGGGAAATGCTGTGTAGTCAGGCTAAGTTCAGATCAAAGTACAAAAAAAACCTAGAAAGGAAAAACAAAAAACTAAGAAATTTTACTTAACTGAGTTGACAAACGGATCTCATTGACGATTTTTGAGCTGGAGGAACACTATGTTGCTCCCTTTAGATATAACCAATTGCACTTAAAAATTAAAAGAACAGTAGTAAAAAAATGCAGATCATAATACATTAGCCAAGGGAAGAAAAACAAAGATGAGGAACAGAGAAAAGACAGAAATATAAATGTGGGGATTATCAGCCTATAGTTGGTAGCTGAGGTAGACATTTGCCCGCTTATGCAGAACAGTATTTCTAAAATGTAATTCTGATCATGTCACTGATCTGTTAAATCTTTCAATGGCACCCCACTTCCTATAGACAAAAGACCAAAAACTTCAATATAGCAGACAGGAAGGGCCCTTTGTAATTTGGCTGCCAGCTATTTCCTCATATCCCAGTACTTCCCTACTTACACTCAACCATATCGACTTACTTGCAGTTTCTGAATATGCTCTACTTGTTTATACCTTTGCACATGCTGTTTATACAACTCTAAAAGTAACCCATGGCCAACTCCTAGTTTTTTAAGACTTGGTTCCAAGAAGGGTCTCCTATGAAGCTATTCCTCTGATCTAACCCTCAAGGCAAAATTAAACACTACCTCCTCTATACATTTCTCTATATAGAACCTTTTCAAAATTAAGGCTAAAAAGAGGCATTTTCATCTTTTAAGTACACGAGTTAATAATATATCTCTATGAGCATAACCATATTGCATTTTTAACATTTCAATAATTCTATTGTCAAGAGGAGCTCATCAATACACTTTACAGTTTGCCAATTCTACCAATAATGTATTAATTCATATTTCTCACATTTCATTAACAATATAATGCTCTAAAATGTCAATGTTAGCTGTTAACCTGCAATAAACTACTGACACATAAAATTAAAAAAAAATGTGAGTGGCCTGCTTTATGAAATTTTCTAGACCATGCTGCATAAGTAACAAACAAAAATATTACTTTGACTATAGAGTAAGGTGGAAATTTTAGAATTTGACTTTCATTTTTCTAAAGTACCTATAAAGAAAATCCTTCTCAAACTGTGATGAACTAATAACCTAACTAACACTCACTATCACTCATACACTTATAAAAAGCTGTAGTGACATTTTCTAAAAAGTATTTTCCTTTTAAAATTCTAATGAAGAATTTAATTTTCTTAATTTTAAATAAGAACACTTTCATTAATAAGTTGATTTAAAAACAAACGGTAATAACATTAAATTTTTATTACACCGTATACAACAGTATATGGTTCTCTCTGAGATGCTATCAGAAAAAAATAATTTAAACTACTACAAAAGCAGGGTAATTATAATAATTACTAATACTTTGATTCAATTCCAAGGTACATGGCCACAGGCAATGTGCACACAGCTGCTTTAGCTGGCTAAGAGAAGAAAGAAAAAAGCTCCCCCACAAGGTAAAAAGTAAGAATTTCCCTGGCTTGTCTGGCTCAGTGGACTGAGTGCTGGCCTGTGAAACAAAGTGTTGCTGGTTCGATTCCCAGGCAGGGCACATGCCTGGGTTGCAGGCCAGGTCCCCAGTAGGTGGCATGTGAGAGGGGGCCACACATTGATATTTCTGTCCCTCTCTTTCTCCCTCCCTTCCCCTCCGTCTAAAAATAAATAAATAAACAAATAAATAAATATTTTCAAAAGGTAAGAATTTTTTTTACTAAAATTAAGAGTCAAAGCAACCCTGAATAGTATACAATAAACTGCTGGATGAAGAACTGTTCTTTATCTCAGAGAGTTAAATTCTGCTTTTCTACTTTAAGTACTTAAAAGGACCTAAGCAGGTCCAAAAAGTACTGATTAGGCTTTAGGTACTTTCTACCTGACATTTCCAGTAAAATGACTAATATACTGGTTCTTTTGAATCTCTCAGATTCTTCTCAAATATCCCAGTCACATTAGTCTATCACCAAATGAACAGAGACAATACCCTGACATTCATTCCCTAAAAGGAATGGCAAGAAAATTAATAAGCTAATGTTGATAAAGGGACTGGTAAGCATTATATAAAAGGTTGTATATAAATATGAAGTATCATTTATTCTTATAGTTATTTGGTAAAAGTCCTTCATTCTTATAGTCTTTGAATGTCCTAAGATTTAGACCCCATTTTAAGATATTTTTCTTAGGAGGAAAGTGATAGGGACTATTCATATGCTCTGAGCTGAAAACTCTAAAATGATCATATCCTTCCTACTTGTTTATGTAGTTCAATAGAGGCTGATTACTTAAAGACTACAGAAGTTTTCAGAGAAAGAAATCACAATCTTTTTAGCACAGAGAAATGAAGTCAAAACTCTTTTTTCCTTTGTATAGCAAGATTTTTAAGTGGAGAAGAGTGTCAGAGAAATCTTCAACCTTTAGCTGAAGGTTTTCAAAGTGAGGCATATTTAGAAATGGAGGTTCATGACTTTAAGCACTTTAAGACGGTTATTTAAGTCAGAAGCCATGAATTCAGTAGAGATCTCAGAATAAAACATAGCTACCAAGGTTTCTACTTTTTTTCTAAGTATTTCCGCACTATTTATTGGTATCTCTGCAAAAGAAGAGAGCCATCTTTAAGCAAGATTATAGTTTTAAAGATAACTTCTTTAGTAAGCTACATTTAAAGTTTAAACATCAATAAGATTTTAATTAGAACACAGTGACATGCATAATGAATCAAATTACATCCTCTGTATTTTTAAGATGGGTTTTTTTCAGTGAAACCAATTATTTTAACTTTGGAAATCACATCTGCCTCTTTCAGTGTCCCTAGATTGTGAATGTGACTCACTTGACAAGAACAAATATTTTAAATAAGGGAGAGGAGAAATCATCTAAGAATACTAATAATCTACCTTTTTATTTTATTTTTATTTTTGCTATTACAGTTTACATTCGCTGTTATTTTGTATTAGTTTCAGGTATACAGCATAGTGGTTAGATTATCATATACTTTAAAGTGTTCCCCTGAAATTTCCAGTACCCACCTGGCAATATTGTAATGCAGTTATTACAATATTATTTACTATATTCCCAATGCTGTACTTCACATCCCTGTGACTATTCTGTAACTACCAATCTGTACTTCTCAATCCCTTCACCTTATTCATCCAGTGCCTCAACCCTCCTCCCATGTGGCAGCCATCAGTCTGTTCGCTGCATCTGAGTGTATTTCTGTTTCATTTATTCATTTACATCATTCTTTAGATTCCACATGTAAGTAAAATCATATGGTTTTTGCCTTTCTCTGACTGACTTAGCTCACTTCCCTAATAATTGATATTACCAAAAAATATTCCAAAAAAGATGGTCTAAATATAAGCATATTTAAAAATATACTACCTATACTCTAAATTTGGACATATAGGCAAAAATGATCCATCATCCAGAAGGAAAATAAAAACAATATGACAGAAAAGTTCTCAGTTTGTATTACAATATTTAAATATGAAATAAACTATTATATATTTTAAAAGATTCATTAAAAATCATAAATTCTACCTTCTCGAAGGTAATTAAAGGCAAAGATGTCTTCATTTTCAAAAGACAAAATGAAGGTTTCATTCTGCAACCACTTATATAGTTAATATCTGCTCTTTGAAAAATACACATTAGAGATAAGTATCTTGGTAAAGAAAGAGGTAATGTTCTCTAGAAAGAAGATGGAGGAAGAAAAGATTATTTACAAGGGAGTTCAGAGACATCTAGTGGTTGTTAATAATATACTTGGTTTTTTCTTGGAAATGAAGTAAGGGTATATAGTCCTACAGTCACATTCATATTACAAAAAATATAAGATTTTCCTTGGATTTCTGAATGTTTCATCCTACTGATTTTGTTTAATGATTACAGAAACTGAAAACAGCATTAAGTTCTCAACCTTTTTAAAAAATAGTAAAATATCACTAAAATAATACTAAAATTCAGCAAAAGTTCTACCACATAAAAGGGCATGTATGATCTAAAATATGACTCACCAAAAAATGCAGGTAGGCATTTGTCTTTTACAAGTTGTTGTAACTTGTAAAACTAGTGTTGTACATCAATTTCAACTTTAAAAATGCATGGCTTTTGAAAGGAGTTCTCTGCTAAACATGATCACAGATGCACTGAGCTAGAAGGCACCTTAAAAGGCTGAGTTGCTCACTGCCAAAGTCTTCAGACAATCAAAATAGAATCTCATTTTCAAATCTAATAGAACAGCTATTCTACGTTATTCTTCAATAATCTATGCCAATGATCCAAATGACCCTGTAAAACAATTCTTCCCTACATCCAACCTCAAGCCCTTTATTCCATAGATTCTTCTCTTTTTATTCTTTTCTCAGTACTTCCTACTGCATCTTATTAACACATGCACCCCTTCCTTTTTTTAAACAAGTATAGCACTTTATATTTATTTCCATTAAATATCATTCTGTGTGATCCAACCAACCCATCATTCAAGTCTCTCTGATTCGTTTTGTATCCTGGCTTTATCCAAAGAATGTGTAAGCTCTCCCAGCATTATGTATTCCATAAACTTGATAGGCATGTTCTAATAACAATCCAAGAACCCTCTAAATTTGTGTTAAAAGCTTTAAAGAATATCTGATCTTATAAAGCATCTGCCAATACTAGCACCTTCAATATAGCAACTTGGATTTTTTTCTTTTCTTTTTTATTCAACTTGAACTGAAAAATACAAAATCAAACAAAATCTTTGAACCTCTATGAACCTTTGGCCAAGAAAATATTTATGGTATATAGAAACTACTTCAGAAAAAATGTTCAATGTTTAGATTGTTACTTTCTATTTACTTTTAATTTTTAGGCTGTATAAAGCTACTTTTGTTTTAATTACCTCCACTGACAAAAGGCTGACAATGCTGACATTAAAAATGTGTTGCATTTATTTCAATATCATCAGAACACTGCTAAGCAGCACTAGAATTTAACAGAAACACAATTCATGATAGAAAGTACCAGAGTAAATTACAGGTAGCTAAAATAAAAATATCTCTTCTACTTAGTTATTCTCTGTCACATAATATTCTTATAAAGACTCAACTTAGGCAACTATTCCTTCTCATTGAAAATAATCCTTGTTCTGACTGGTTTGGCTCAGTTGGTTGGGTGTCATCCTACAAAGTGAAATGTTGCCAGTTCAATTCCCAGTCAGGGCACAGATCTGGGTTACAGGTTCGGTCCCCAATTGGAGCACGAACAAAAGGCAAACGATAAATGTTTCAACCTCACATCAATATTTTTCGCCCTCTCTTTCTTCCTCCCTTCCCCTCTATATAAAAATAAATAAATGAAAATCTTTTTTTTAAATAAATAAAATAAATCCTGAAATTATACACACAGTCTCAAGTATCATCTGCCTAATTATAAAAGGGAAAATGTACCTTTAAATTGGAAAGCTCTAGTGGTCACCATACTAACCAAGTAATCAAACTTAGCATCACCCACACCAACATTCCTCCCAGGACCAATCTGAAATTACAAGTAAATTGTAGAGAAATCATCCTGAATCACCAACTGTACACTAGCTAGAGAGAAGCCTTATAACGAAGGACACACAGAAGAAACCATTTCACCACAAAGAGACTGGTAAGGAGTGTGGAGGAGGCACAAGAGGGCTGGCTGAGCTCCCACAGGTGCCAGCTGAAGTTCCAGAGGGATATTTCAGCAGTGTGGGGGGTGTGCTTGAGAAGTGTGGGGTCTGAACCCTTAGTTGGGCTCCCTAGCCTGTAGCACCAGAGGCAGGAAAGAAACAAAGATAACATCTGGCTGTGAAAAGCAGCTAGGTGTCTCTCTGCCTAGGAGGGTTAGGTAGAGACTCCGAGAGCCTCTTAAAGGGCCAACACACAAAATTTCATTTGCAGTCACTTACCCTGGGCTCCAGCAGAGGGAGGGCAGAGTGGACTAGAGACACTTGAGGAGAGTCTGGGGTTGGTGGCTCTGGGGAGAGAACTGAAGAAAGAGCCACGAGGATCCCTGTGCACACTCTTTCCCCATAGTACAGGAGCCATCTTTCTCCGGCAGAGAGAGCACTGCCCTCCAAGTGGCACAAGCCTGATGAGAAGCAATAGCCCAGCCTGGGCTGCTGATTACAACTTGAGGCTATATCACTGAGTAGTTTAACAATTAAGATGGATTTCTGGGAGCTTTGAGACTTCGGCTGACTCTACCCCAGGCCCAGTACTGAAAAAAGCCAGCCTTGGTGTGCAGCCTGGTTCATTCTGCACACAAACAGGCAAACCAGAGGGAGTCACATGCTGTGGATCGCTGGTAGCTCCAAACAAGTTGACCAGGTCCAGTCATGAGCAGCATCTACCAAGGCCTACATCAGAGTCTTTGTAGATCTACATAATATATAGAAACAAATACAAAGAAGCAGCCCAAATGGGAAGACAAAGAAACAGATCCCAAATGAAAGAATAAGAGAATTCTCCAGAAAAAGAGCTTGATGAAATGAAGGTCAGCAATTCAACACATAGAAAGTTTAGAGTACTGATTATAACAATACTCAACAGCATTAAAAAAGACATAGAAACCATAAAAGTGCACCAGTCAGAAATAAAGAATGTAATATCTGAAATAAATAATACGCTGGTAGAAATAAACAGTAGGTTAGATGAAGCAGAGGACTCTCAGTGATTTGGAAGACAAGGTAGCAGACCGAATACCCAGGCAGAGCAGCAAAAAGAAAAAAGAATTTTTAAAAAGTGAGATGCGCTTAAGAAACATTTCTGACAACATGAAGTGTAACAACTTCCACATCATGGAAATAACAGAAGGAGAAGAGAGCAGGCAAGGGAACAAGAACCTGTCTGAAGAAATAATGACCAAAAACTTCCCTAATCTGGTGAAGGAAAAAGACACACAAGTCCAGGCAGCTCAGAAAGTCCCAAACAGGTTGGACCAAAAGACGCCTACACCAAGACACATCATAAGTAAAATGACAAGGCTTAAAGACAAGGAGAGAATCCTAAAAGCCACAAGAAAAAAGCAGGTAGCTACATACAAGGGAGCACCAATTAGACTGTCAACTGATTTTTCAACAGAAACAATTCAGGCCAGAAGGGAATGGCATGAAATATTTAAGGTGATGAAAAGCATGTTATCTATGAAAGACCACATGTTAGGATACAAAACAAGTCTAAATACATTTAACAAGAATGAAATTGTATTAGGCATGTGCTCTGACCACAGTGCTACGAAACTAGAAATCAATCACAAAAAGAACACTGAAAAACAAAGACATGGAATCTAAATAACATGTTACTAAACAATGAATGGGTCGACAACAAGATCAAGGAAAAAAATCAAAAGATACCTTGAAACAAATGAAAATGAGTACACAATCCAAAATCTGTAGGACACTGGGAAAGCAATCCTACGAGGGAAATTCATAGCGTAACAAAAAACAAGAAAAACAAGAAAAAGTTCAAATAAACAATCTAACTTTACATTTAAAGGAACTTGAAAAAGAACAACAAATAAAGCCCATACTGAGTAGAAAAAAAGGAAATAATAAAGATCAGAGCAGAAATAAGTGAAATAGAGTCTTAAAAAATGATACAAAAGATCAATGAATCCAAGAGCTGGTTCTTTGAAAAGATAAAAAAGACTGACAAACCTTTAACCAGATTCATCAAGAAAAAAAGAGAGTTTCCAAATAAATAAAATCAAAAATAAAAGAGGAGAAATAACAACTGACACCAAGGAAATACAAAAGATTATAAGAAAATATTATGAATAACTGCATGCCAACAAAATAGACAATCTGGATGAAATGGATAAATTCCTAGAAACATAAAATCTTCCAACCAAAACTAAATCAGGGAGAATCAGAGAATCTGAATAGACAAATTACACCTAGTGAAATAGAAGCAGTAATCAAAAAATTCCCAACAAACAAAAGCCCTGGACCAGGTGGTTTCACGGGTGAATTTTACCAAATTTTCTGAGAGTACCTAACACGTCTCCTTCTCAAAGTATTTCAAAAAACTCAAGAGGAGGGAAGCCTCCCAAGCTCATTTTACAAGGCCAGTACTATCCTAATTCCAAAACCAGATAAAGACACAACAAATAATGAGAATTATAGGCCAATATCCCTAATGAACATAGACGCGAAAATCCTCAACAAAATATTAGCGAAACGAATACAGCAATATATCAAAATGATCACACACCATGTTCAAGTGAGATTTATTCTGGAAATGTCGGGTGGTATGACATTCACAAATCAATATATGTGATTTAACACATAAACAAAATGAAGGATAAAAACCACATGATCATATCAATAGTTGCAGAAAAAGCATTTGATAAAATCCAGCACCCACTTATGATAAAAACTCTCAGTAAAGTGGGAACAGAGGGAACATACCAAAACATAATAAAGACCATATGTGACAAACCCACTGCCACCATCATACTCAATGAGCAAAAACTACAATCTTTCCCCTTGGGAACAAACAGGTATGTCCACTTTCACCTCTTATTCAACATAGTACTGGAAGTCCTAGCCACAGCAATCAGACAAGAAGAATAAATAAAAGGCATCCAAATTGTAAAGGAAGTAGTAAAACTGTCTTTACTTGCAGATGACATGATTCTGTACATACATAATCCCAAAGATTCCACCAAGAAACTACTAGAATTGGTAAGTGAATTCAGAAAAGTAGCAGGATACAAAATTAATATCCAGAAATCAGTTGCATTTTTATATGCCAATAACTAATGGACATAAAGGGAAATTTTGAAAAATCCCATTTAAAATTGTTTCAAAAAGCATAAAATACCTAGTAATAAACCTAACCAAGTATGTAAAAGTCCTGTGTTCAGAAAATTGTAAACACTGAAGAAAGAAATTGAAGAAGATACAAATAACTGCAAGCACATACTGTATTCATGCATAGAAGAATTAACATCATTGAAATGTCCATACTACCCCAAGCAAACTAGAGATTCAATGCAATTCCTATCAAAGAGTCAATTTATGTATTTCACAGAACTAGAACAAATATTTCAAAAATGTACATGGAACCACAAAAGGCCCCACACAGCAACAGCAATCCTAAGAAAAAACAAAGTTGGAGGAATCACACTACTTAATATGAAGCTATCCTATAAGGTCACAGTAATCATACAGCATGGTACTGGAATAAAAGCAGACACACAGATCAATGTAACAGAATAGAGTCCAGAAATAAACCCACATCTTTATAGCCAATTAATATTTGATGGAGGAAACAAGCAAATACGATGGGCTAAAGATAGTTTATTCAGTAAATGGTGTTGGGAAAATTGGACAGATATATTCAGAAAGGTGAAACTAAACCACCTTTTTATACCACACACAAGAATGAACACAAAGTGGATCAAAGACTTAAATGTGAGACCCAAGACCATAAAAATCGCAGAAGAAAACATAGGCAGCAAATCTCGGACATCACTCATAGCAGTATTTTATCAAATATATCTCTCCGGGCAAGGGAAACAAAAGAAAAAATAAACAAAAGGGTCTGACCCTTTTCATTTGTATCAAATGAAAAAGATTTTGCATAGCAAAGGCAATCATCAACAAAATAAAAAGACAATCCACAGAATGGGAGGACATATTCGCTGATACATCTGATAAGTGGTTAATATCAAAAATTTATGAAGAACTTACAAAACTCAACACCAAAAAAAAACCCAACTAATTAAAAAATGGGCAAAGGACCTGAGTAGACAGTTCTCAAAAGAGGACATACAGATGGCCAATAGACATATTAAAACATGCTCAAGGTCACTAATCATCAGAGAAATGCAAATTAAAACCATAATGTGATATCATCTCACACCTGTCAGAATGGCTATCATCAATAAATCAACAAACAAATACTGTCAAGGATATAAAGAAAGGAGTACCCTTTTGCATTGTTAGTGGGAATGCAGATGGTTCAGCCATTGTGGAAAGCATTATGGAGATACTTCAAAAAGTTACAAATGGGCCCTTGGCTGGTGTGGCTCAGTGGACTGAGTGCCAGCCTGCAAACCAAAGGGTTGCTGGTTCAATTCCAAGTCAGGGCACATGCCTGGGATATGGTCCAGGTCCCCAGTAGGGGGTGCACGAGAGGCGACCACACATTGATGTTTCTGTCCCTCTTTTTCTCCTTCCCTTCCCCTCTCTCTTAAAAAAAAAAAATAATAAAATATTTTTAAAAAGTACAAATGGACCTGCCTTTTGACCTAGCAATCCCACTTCTGGGTCTATATCTGGAGGAACCCAAAACACTAATTTGAAAGAACATAAGTGTCCCTATGTTCACTGCAGCATTATTTATAACTGCCAAGATATGGAAGCAGCCCAAGTGTCCATCAATAGATGAGTGGATAAAGCAACTATGGGACATTTACAGAATGTTCATAAAAAAGAAAATTTTACACTTTGCAACTGTATGGATGGACCTGGAGAACATTACTCATTAGTGAAATAAGCCAGTCAAAGAAAGACAAATACCATATGATTTCACTCATATGTAGAACCTAATGAGCAAACTGAACTAACAAGGAAAATGGAGACAAACTCGTAGATGGAGAGCAGGGTGACAGCTAGGGGAGGTGGGGAGGTTAGGGTGTGGAGGGAATGAGCAAAAAGGATAAAGGACTCATAGACATAGACAACATTGTGGTGATTGCTGGGGGGAGGGAGTTATAAGTGGACTAAATGGCAATGGATAAAAGTACAATAAAGATTAATGTTTAAAAAAAAAAACTTAGCATCATCGAAAGAGTGACAACCCATCATATGCTTCCTGATGTGATACAATAAGAAGTACATATCACCTATGTAGCATTCTTGCTAAAAATGCTTTAACCAAAGTCTAACAATGAGCAAACAAAAAGTTGTAATTAAAAGAAACTAAAGAGACTCAACAGCCAAATGTAATATGTGAACTTTGGATCACAACTGAAAATTTTGTTAAAGGACTGTATACTGGATAACATTACTGAATCAATGTTAACATTTTCAGAATGATATTGTGGTTATATAGGAAAATTTTTAGATGAATGCTGAGGTATTTAGAGGTGAACACTAATGACGTGTGCAACTTACTTTCATATGGCTCAGTAATATAGATATATTTATAAAGTAAAGATATGCCTAGCTGAATTCAAAATATAGATTCTACATTTATATACAGATTCTAAGTATGTGTACACACACACACACACACACACACACACACACACACACACGGTGGGGGGAGAAAGCCAATGTGGCAAATGTTAACAATTAGAGAATCTAAGTGAAGGATATATAATATTTGAAATTTCCAAAATAAAAGTTGGGAAAAAAAAAGAAAGGAAGGAATACATACCATAGCAGTTCTAGACTTGATAAACCAATCAAATCTAAACTGAGGAGCATTCCGTACACATTGTCTTAATTCTTCATACACGTTTTCTCTATCAAAGCCCATTTTGTGTAACATGCAAATCAAGAATCTATCTTCTTCCTCAGTATAGTTCTTTCCTTTGCTGGTTCCATACTGAATACGTAACTGATGAAACGGAGCCTTATATCTGGCAATCTGTGGATTTAAACAAATTATTGGTTTAACTAAACGTGCAATAGTAAGTCAAAGCTAATCACCATATCAACTAAAACAATCTAATAATAATTTTACAATTATGAAATATAGTACTTTGGCATCCAGGGCCTTCTTGATACTGATCCTTCGTTGAATTCTTGCTTCCCCACGTTCAATTTGAGCCATGATTTTCTCAATGTCCTGTAATTCATTGCAACGTTCCCAAAATACAGCTGAAAAACAGTTAATACTTTAGAATGCTATCATATTAAGAAAAAGAATCCAAGGAACTGTAGAATAAATAATTAACAGAAAAGGATACAATAAAATTATAATGTTTAAAATTAAGATTCACATTCATCTGTATATATGCTGAACTATTAAATACCGTAACTTTTCATTTAAAAATAAGACCATCAACAAGAAAGTTTTAGGTTAGTGAGTTTCCTTTCATGAAATGTTACAGCATTTTTAATTATCCATCCCAAAGGATAGGATTTCAAGATACTACAGATACCGATTTAGGTGATGTTTTTATTCAAACGTGATACAGAAGGGACCAAACACGTAAAGGGAAACAAGAGAGAGGGTGACCATAGTAACTTAGACAACATAGCTTCCTAGAAAGCAAAAGCAAAAACAAAACTATTATCAACAGATCATTCAAACACCCTATGGAGCAGCAATTCTACTGAAATCATTGCTTCACTTTTGGAACCACTCATTGACCTCACAATATTTCCAATGACCTGTATGTAGCTTCTTTTTAAAAAATTACTTGGAATAGTTTAGTCTTTAAAAAACAAAACACCAAGCCACCCAAATTTTATAAATGAGGTAAATAATCTAGCTGCATTAATATGACTTCAGTGAAAAGCCTTTTTAATGACATACTCTACATTCTCAATTTTTTTTTAATTTTTAAAGCTTATCAAGAAAGAAATGTTAGCCCCCTCCGATTTTTGGAAGCACCTGCACTCATTATTCATTCCCTCACGAATTCATTCAATACATATTTAAATAAGTACGTGCTATGTATAAGATACTCATGAATGGCCAATTGTACTCATTTCTTGTCTTACTGCAATGAACTACATTAACCCATTCCAATCTCCCCACCATCTCTGAAAGAGCCCCAATTAAGCTGTCCTGAGTCAGTCCTGCCATTAGACCTGGTGTCAAATTTGAGAAAACGTCTGACATGATATGTTTTTGAATCACTTGTTTTCTTCCTAATTCATATACACTGATGCTATTTTGAAGAAAATTCTACTTCAGAAAATCACTCTGCACGTATCTTTTTCCACTCTTTTCATTTATCTCTTGCTACTAAAATTTCTCCCTCTCATCTATTCTCCCCCTCTCTAAGCCCCCAAATGTCCTAAACTTATATGATAAGGCTTAAGAGTAATAGAAATATTATGCTGGTATCAAGAAAAAGGAAGTTCATAAACTTGATTTATATTACATGAACTAAAAACTCAATATAATCAACATTTAAAGTATTCTCTAATTAAACCTGGAGTTATTCAAGCACTAGCACTATAGAAGATAATT
>PVJD01015854.1:0-23396 GCA_004026545.1 Mormoops blainvillei
GCAAGAAGGGGCTGGAAAGAAGTATTCGAAGTCATGAAAGGCAAGGACCTACATCCAAGATTACTCTATCCGGCAAAGCTATCATTTAGATTTGAAGGGCAGATAAAGTGCTTCCCAGGAAAGATCAAGTTAAAGGAGTTCATCGTGACCAAGCCCTTATTATATGAAATATTAAAGGGACTTAGCTAAGAAAAAGAAGATCAAAACTATGACCAGTAAAATGACAACAAACTCACAACTATCAACAACTGAATCTAAAAGAAACAAAAAATAAAAACAAACTTAGCAAACAACTAGAACAGGAACAGAATCACAGAAATGGAGATCACATAGAGGGTTAGCAGGGAGGGGGAGGGGGAGAATGGGGGAAAAGGTACAGGGAGTAAGAAGCATAATTGGTGCATCAAAATAGATAGGGGGAGGTTAAGAATAATATAGGAAATGGAGAAACCAAAGAACTTATATGTATGCATGGACATGAACTAAGTGGAGGTGGGGGTGCTTGTGGGAAGGGGGGTACAGAGTGGAGGAGAATAAAGGGGAGAAAAAAGAAAATAAATCCCCCAATCCCATAGACAAATTATTAAATTTATAACTGATCACAGCTGGGGTGCTAGTTGAAGTATAAAATTCAAAAATCAATTTCATCACCAATAATACATCTGTTAAGGGGTTAATATCCAAAATTTAAAAGAACTCATACAACTTAACACAAAAGAGCAAACAATCCAATTAAAAAATGGACAAAGGACCTAAACAGACAGTTCTCCAAAGAGGACATACAGATGGCCAGTAGACATAAGAAAAGATGCTTAACATCACTAATCATCAGGGAAATGCAAATTAAAACTACAATGAGATATTACCACTTCACACATGTCAGAATGGCTATTATCAGTAAATCCACAAGAAACAAGTGCTGGCAAGGATATGGAGAAAAGGGGAAACTGTGCACTATTGGTGAGATTGCAGATCGGTACCGCCAATGTGGAAATCAGTGTGGAAGTTCCTCAAAAAATTAAAAATGGAACTACCTTATAACCCTGTGATTCCACTTCTATGAATATATCCAAAGGAACCCAAAACACTAATTCAAAAGAATATATGCACCCCTATGTTCACTGCAGTGCTGTTTACAATAGTCAAGCCAAGTGCCCAACAATAGACAAGTGAATAAAAAACCTGTGGTACATATATACAATGGAGTATTACTTGACCATTAAAAAAACCAAAATCTTATTGGAAAAGAGGCTTTCTAAAAACCTCAGCAGATCTTTAGCTTTCAACCCAGAGAAGATGTGGTTAGTTTTATGCATCAATATAGCTGGGTTGTCATACTCAGTTGTTTAATTAAACACTAATCAAAGAGCTGCTGTGCAGGTATTTTGCAGATGCGATTAACGTCTCCAATCAGTTGACTTTAAGTACAGGGGATGACTCTGGGTAACGTGGGTCGGCCTCATCCAATCAGTTGTAAGGTTTTTAAAAGCAAGCACTGAAAGGCCTTAAAAACAATTACTGATGCACCGCTATGTTCATTACAGCATTATTTACAATAGCCAAGCTATGCAAGTAACTCAAGTGCCCATCAACAGACAAATGGATAAAAAAGCTATAGTACTTACACAGGGTCCAGCACAAATAACACCCCTTTTTTATTACAAAACCATAAGCATATAATTCTGTAACATAAAAATATCACATTCAAGCACACCATATAACATTTTAGGTGAAATATTCAAATTAAAACTATAAATTATTACACTCATATTATTACCCTACCAACCATACTCAAGCAGGTGTTATTTCCGCCAGATCCTGTATAATGGAATATTATTCACCCATAAAAAAGAATGAAATCTTACCATTTGCGACAGCATGAATGGACCTGGAGGGTATTATGCTAAGTGAAATAAGTCAGTAAGAGAAAGACAAACACCACATGATTTCACTTACATGTGGAATCTAAATAACAGTATCAATGAACAAAGCAGAAACAGACTTGTAGATATGGAGAACATACTGAAGGTTGCCAGTGGGGAGGGGAATGGGGACTGGGATAAAAAGGTGGAGGGATTGAGAAGTACAGATTGGTAGCTATGAAATAGTCATGGGATATACAACAAAGCATAGGGAATATAGTCAGTAATATTGTAACAACTACGTATGATGCCAATTGGGTACTAGAAATATTAGGGGGAACAGTTTGTAAAGTACACGATTGTCTGACTACTATGCTGTATACCTAAAAGTAATACAAAACAATATTGAATGTAAACTGTAATTAAAATGTTTTTTTCAAAAGTCAATTTCAGTTCCATGTACAGTGACAGAAAGAAAGTGACATATTAAAAGATACCACTTAGTCTCCTCCCCAAATGCCTTGATGCCCCATCTGCCTCAGCCACCAATTGTCAAGGATGAGTGGCAACAAGGACCCAGTGATGGAACTGGAAGTATTCTGTTTTATTTCTAGAGGAGATTAAAGTTTCTGGAAAATGTCTGGTTTCCTTTCAAAATAGGATGAAACTGGTGATCCCAAAGTCACCTTAATAGAAGTATCTATCCCCTCCAGGAAAAAAAAAGGGAAGAGTGGCCCTGTGTGAGCCAGCTCAGATCTGCAGCCTGTTTCCTACAGAGCAAAAGGGAACCCAAGTCAGAACGTCAAACACCTTCTGAGCTGGGGACCGGACTCACTTTGCTGACTGGTAGTCCAGGGTGGACGCACCCAGGGAAGGAGTAAGGGGACCTTGAGGCCCCCACCACTGGAAACCAAACTCGACCCCCAATACCCTGCTCTCCCTCCTCAGTGTGGGACCAATGCCCCATCTAGGGCCTCAACTCTCACCAAGGAGGTAAGCATAAGTTTGACCCAAATTAACTCTCAAATTCATCAACATCCCTACAGCCGTAAAATCCAAAGGCTCACTCCCTAAGACTGACCTACACAGTCTTACTCCGTTTGCACAAATCACACTTAACTCTAGGACTCTGTGGATGATGCCAAACCAACCATCACAGGTCACAAGTCACGAAATTTGCCTTAATCTTCGACATCAGCTATTCACAGGAAGTGGGACATGATCATACACACAGTGTCTCAAAAACTCTGCACCCTGAATGGAAGAGTCACTATGATTTTTATGTATCTTTTTAATCCCTATGTCCACTGACGTTGCATGAAGGTGTGAAACTGTGTGCATTTTCCCCACAATTCTAATAAAAGAGAGGACATTTTCTGTATCTGAGACATTTTTCCTCAGAGAGTTAAGTGCTGGAATAACAAGTCAGCAGGACAAAAGACCTGAGACACTTAACTACCTTCAGAAACATGAAGAAAGGAGGCAAAAGGAATTCGGTCATTTTACATCTGCTGAAACCTGAGGCCGGAATAAGGGAAAGCTCTTAGTGCCGAACTGGACACAGAGGAGGCTGCTCACAGGTGTCAGGTGACAATGCTGAATTCCCCCTGACCCTGTTCTCCTGGAAACATACATGGAAGAGGAAAGGAACCACCCCAACCATTTGTTCTAGAAAAGGGCACCCTGCAAGAGCCACGGACTTAGATAAGACTCTCAGATGTCTCCTATGTTTACCTATGACGAAGCCAGAGGCAAACACCCCATCCCAATTCGCTGAGTCCTAAGTGATTGGCCGCACTTCCGTCCAAGCAGAACAAGTGCTTGTTAGCGAGACTTTACTTCAGCCTCTCTCCTAACCCCAGACGCCTGAACTTAGGCCTGTCCTCAGCCTTAGCCCGCAGACACTCCCTCCTGAGAACACACTGGCATCAAGGATCTGCCATCCCAACCACACCTGATCCTTCGTACTTTTGTCGACTGTCCTCTGCAAAAGCAAAACTCAGAAAGCCCAACTCTTGAGATATTTGCAGATCGTATGGTCTGAGAGTTCTCCCTACTGCACAGTCTCTGCCCCCGGGCCCCTTCTCCCCATCTGGGGCAGTCATTCTTTTGAATGAACGCCGCTCCTTACAAAGCTTGTATTTTTCAAATTTCACAGGTTTGACCAAGTGATTACAATTTCCCATCTTTTATCCAAGGTTTACTAGACTTCTGTCCTCCCGACAGGCCCAGACATTATCCCCACCTCATCTGAGCAAGCACTGAGAAACAGACAAGGCCCCGCTGACCTGGTCTGATAATTCGCGGACCGCAGAGAGGCCGGTGGCTGCCACTCCGCCTTCCTGCTCACCCTCCTGCCACAGAAAAGAAAAGCCCGCTTCTTATTTGAGACGCGGGCACAGCTCTGAAATCCAAGCCTTGTCCCTATTGCACTAGTCTTTGAAGCAAGTCCGGATTTGATGTTATCTGTCGGGTTCAGATCAAGTCTTCCCACCCCGAGTCCCTCCCCCCCGCCCCCAGCCCTTGACCACCCGCGATGGTGGTCTTCTGGTCCTTCCTCGGTCCCCCAGCTCGACCAGGACGTGACGCCGGGACCCACCCCGCAACGGAGAAAGGAGACTCAGGTCGGGACGGAAGTGGGGCGTGAAGACACGGGTTGCGCGCCGCTTCCATCCGGATCCGACCGGTGCGAACCAACCCATCCCTGTCTTGGCTCGCTCCGAGCCCTCACCATCTCGCAGCCGCGCTGCTAGTTCTCGGGGCGCCGTCCTCCCCGCAGTTCCGCAGCCCCGGAAGGTGAGACTGACAGGACACCCAGGATGGCTCCGGACAGAAACGCAAGAGCGCCTCCGCCGGCTGAGAGAGATGTCAACGATGGCTGCCAAAGCTCCAGCCTGCGGGGGTCAATGCACGTTCCCCCCACAGATTGGACAATGCTGCAGGCACCCGCCGCAAGACAGGACGGAACCTCCAGGCTGTTCCTTTCTAAGGATTCTGATTGGATATAACTCTGTCACGCCACCAGGCCGTGATTGGACAGTTTTTGAGAACCCTTCTTCTTCACATTCTTTGATTAGGCAGTTCCTCGGCTCCGCCCCTATACTCCCAATTTTTGCTCTGGGCCCCGCCTCCGTTTTTCCTCATTGGACAGAGTCACTGTAATGGGCGGAGAAAGAGGTCACGTGCCTGCACTCTGTAGACTTACGGGTTGCGGACCTCAGGCCTTCCTTGCAGAGCCCCGGCCTTCGGCGCATGACGTGGGCAGTGAGCTGAACCCGCTCCTATCCAGACCGACCCCCGTGTCTCTCTGCAGCCGAGGGGCACCACCTTGCCCTTCTGGACCGGACTGAGTTTCCTCGTGGATCTCTCCTTGTCAGGAGTCGGGGAAGGTCCCGACCGAAGGGCCTTATGATCTCTAGTGTTCAAGAGTCGCCATGGCGACAAAGTCACGCTGAATTCGTGCCCTTTGTTTAAGAATAGACATTTATTGACGGGACCGCGTGCAAGACAGGTATTTGCTTGTAATCTTTGACACCATGAGGCCCCGTCCCTACATTGGGGATTGAAGCAGCAACCTGTAGCTCCAGGTACTTTGTCGCCACAGTGGGAACCTGTGGACCCAGCAGACTTACAGGCCTAGTTTCCACAACCACAGGTGTGAGATGTTGGAATTCTCAGGTGTGCGTTTTACACTGCAAGGGAAATTTAGTCAGATCAGGATTTTAATCCCTGTGCATTTTGTAATACAAAGGATGGTATTTGGATGAAGATGGGCAGACTTTGTTTTTTACATTCTTTCCCTGTTTCTAGAGAGGAAGGGAAAGAAACATTGATGCAAGAGAGACTCATGAGAATCATGGGCTGGTTCCCTCTCCTGCACACCTGGATAGGGGTCAGCACAACCTAGGCATGTATCCTGACAGGGAATCAAACCTGCCACCTTTCAGTTTACAAAAAGACAATCCAGCCAACTGAGCCACACCAGCCAGGGCAAGAATGACAGGCTTTAAATGAACATAATCAGTTGGGAGGATATGTGGCGATCATCCAGGAGACAGCTTGTGGGAGGGGAGGTCTTACATGTTTAAGTTCTCACACACAATGACACAGTCAAAACTGCAAAAAGAACTCTGCTTAAAATAAAGCTCTATGGTTGTAACTTCCCCTTAGCTTCCCTTTTTTCCACTATAAATACCCCTCTAACGTGGCACAGAGTTCAGTGTATGCATGTGATTTGCAATGTCTGTCTGCACTGCATTGTGATTTTTTCCCCCAGAATAAATCCTTTTTGGTGATGAAACACTTAGTCAATATTGTTTATATTTCCTTATTCAGGTAGTATAGTGGTGTTGCTCAGCTTTGTGAATGTACAAAAAGCCACTAAGTTGCCCTGGCCAGTGGCTCAGTTGATTGGAGTATCCTCCTGTGCACCAAACGGTTGCGGGCTCTGTCCCAGGTCAGGGCACATTAGGAATGTTGTGGGTTCCATCCCCAGTTGGGGTTCGTATCGGGGGAGGCAACCAATCAATGTTTCTCTCTCACATCAATATTTCTCTCTCCTTCTCTCCCTCTCTCTCACTCCCCCTTCCTTCCTCTCTAAAATCAATAACTATATCTTTGGATGAGGATTAAAAGAGGAAAAAAAAGCCACTGAGTTTTATATTTAAAAGTGTGAATAAGCTCTGACTGGTGTGGTTCAGTTGGCTGGGCATTGTGCCACACAAAACAAAAGGTCATCAGTTCTATCCCTGGTCAGGGCACATGCCTGGGTTGCAGGTTTGGTCCCTGGTCAGGGTGTGTACATGAGGCATCCAATTGATGTTTCTCTCTCACATTGATGCTTCTCTCCCTCTCTTTCTTCCTCTCTTCCCCTCTCTCTAAGAATAAATAAAACCTTTTAAAAAATAAATAACCAAGACAGCATAAATAATATCATACAATGAGTAAAAGTCACAAGATGAATAGCTTAACTGTGCACACCAAGATAACCAAGTAACATGCATTGTTAAGATGTTTTTTAGCACACAAAGCAAACCACCAACTGAAACCAAGGGTCTTGATTTAATGCATAATTTTGATTTAATAGGTAACCCCAGCCCTCATTCAGTTTCTGCCCAGCATGCCCTATAACCTTAGCCCTTTACCTTACTAGTCATTAACCACCTAAGGCAGCCAGAAACAATGGCCATGCCTTGACTAAAAGTCACAAAGTTTGGGTTTCTATTAAGCTGAAGATAAGATCAAGGCCTAAATTGTATTTTAGCTCCTGAGCCCTACAGCAGAATGACTACTGGCCACGATCCCATCAGACCAGACTGAGGGACACTGCCACTGATTTGAAGATCTAAAATGATGATGTACTGCCCTCATCTCACTCTTGACCAGTCAGCAAGACCCATGACCCCAAACCCCTTACTCATTATGACTGGTGATTTGGGTCCATAAAACCCCTTGTCTGTAAAAATTCAAGGACTTAGGGCCTTTGAGCATCAGCTTCCTGTTCTCCTGGGTGGCACCATTCATAATAAAAATAGCCAGTCTACCTCCATTGCAATTCTTGCAGTGTTTAGTATTTGGCTCTGCTAGTGCTTGGTGGGCAAACTTGCTGTTTGGTAACATTCATCCACTGATAAACATGTCCACTTTTTGGCTATTTTGAATAGCACTACAAGGTAGATTCATGTAAACTATTTAAGTATCTGCTTCGATATGGGTAGGAGGGATATAGTAGCGTCATCTATAATTCTGTGTTGAACTTTTGTGAGGAACCACCAGCTCTTTTCCACAGTACCATTTCACATTCCCACTGGAAGTGTACAAGGGTTCCCATCTCTCCACATCACTTTTTTAAAAATTATTTTATTCTAGTCATCTTAATGGGCAGAAGTGGTATCACCTCATGGGTTTGATTTGCATTTCCCTGATTATTAGTGATGTTGAGAATCTTCTTATGTTTATTGCCATTTGTATTTCATCTTTGGAGAAATATCTATTCAAGTCCTTTGACCATTTTTTAACTGGGTTGTTTGCATTTTTGTTGAAAGTGTTATTTATGTATTCTGATAATAAAATCTTATCACCTATAGACTTTATTAATAGGTTCAGTCTGTGAGATGTCTTTTCATTCTCTTGATGGTATCCTTTGATGCACAAGATTTAAATTTTGATGAAGTCCCATTTATATACTTTTTCTTGCATTGCTTGTGCTTTTGCTGTGATATTTAAGAAATCATTATCAAGTCTCATTTTGTAAACATTTTACCCTGTTTCCTTCACTCTTGGGTTATCCAGGACAACCTGCTGGTGGAATTCTCAGAAGAGCCAATTTGAAGTCCTGGAACAAGGAAGAAGCTCCTGATAAAACACATGACCACCCAGAAGATGTTTTAATGTGAAAGGCCATGTAGTTTAAGGTAATGAAGTTTCCACTTTATGTTAAACTAGTAAGTAATAATCCTAAAAAGCTGTTAATAACCATTTGTCCGTGGTTACCCGCATATAGTTTTGAGGTTTTATATACACAATTGTGGCAACTCTGAGAAAAAGAGTGACTTTTTTTCCCCTTTATAAACATACCTATTTCTCATGGCACCAGCTAGGATATCTAGTCTACCACTGGGGGGATTTAAGTGATGAGTATTCTTATTTATATATAATTTTATTGAAGATGTGAACTTTGACCACTTATATATGCATCCTTTCACAAACACTGCTTTTGACCATGCCCTTCAAAAAGTTATGAGGGTTCTTATCTATTCCTCAGCTCTTAAGAAATTTGTCATGGATGAATGTTAAGTAGTATAAAATGCTTTTTCTGTGTTCATTGAAATAATTTGAGATAGTTTTTCTTTTAATGTGGTATGCTGATGAGTTATCTTAATTGGTAATGCCAACCTCAGATATAAAATAATTGACACAGTTACAAGAGTACTTTGTCTAGAATGTGACATTTTAACATATCCTCTAAGTTAATGAAACATAAAATATAATAACACTTGTTAGCATGTAGCTGATTTGAAAACCTTGGTAATGTTAGCTTCATAAGAAACAATGTAGAAAACTATATTTGACAAAAATGCACGTTGTTTTGAATCACATATAAAAAATGAAAAGACTTGGGTAGCCACAAATAAATATGGAAAGTAATTAAACAAGTTGGGTTGATCATTTAGAGAAAATTCAGCTGTAAGAGAAAACCCAGAAGCTATCAAATATGTTCACAAATACTTATTTCAGTCCTGGAAGTCTCCAGAAAAAGAAACACAAGTTGAGTGCAGTCTCTCAACACCGTAAGTGAAGTAAAGTGTCCAGCATTTGTGCCTACAGTGTTAATAGTGTCAGGGTGGAGGCAGGAAATTTGTCTACTGTTAAAGGAACAAGATGCTTCCTATAGAAATATTAGCAAAAACAAAGAAGGGAGTTTGGAAAAGAGAAAAGGTCACTAAGAGTGACCATTTGAAGGAGAAGCCTGATGGAAAACCAAAGAGCTATAGGAAAATGCAAGGATCTGTATGAACCTCAAAACCAAAGTATGCATGATGGGAAGCTTGTGCAAAGGTCTGTAGAATCTGCTGCCTAAGAGGGAAGTAACATCAAACGTGTGTGTGGTTGCAACTGCTCCAGTTGGGCAGAGCCAGAAATGAGAAGAATGCACTATAACTCAGGCCCACTATGTTCCCAAGCTGTCTCCTGATGGTACAGAACATCTGAGAGTCATGGCTTCTTCACTTCTGCCTTCCGAACCTCATTCATCTTCCTCTTCCCATGAACTTTAGCCCAGAACCATAAACCAAAGGACAATGAAAAAAAGTTTCCCACTTCACTCAAGCTGACAGCACAATTAAGTGGAATAATTGGGACACAGCTTTCACCTTTACACCACAAGGTCCCTCTTTGTAAACTAATGCATCATGTCGGATTTCCAACCAAGATCAAGGACAATGAGCAGAGGCCAAATTATGAACATAATCAGGTGAGACTTTCTTCTTCCAAAATCTTTCAACAAGTACTAATTTCTATGCATAACACATGTGTGTGGCATCCACCAGCAACAAATGTGGAAGATGCATCTTTCAGTAAATCAGACTAAAGAGGAAGATGGATATCGGGTCAAAAAACTCCCGTGTCTGCAGCACTGGACCAGAAGAGAAATTTTAACAATCAAAAGATCACATACTAAGAACATAATAGAAAGTAGGAGTCAAAATTTTTTTCATCTAAAATTGTATTAAGTTGTACAGAAAACAAAACAAAAAAAACAACCACCACTATCATCCTGGGTCCAAAAGACATTATAATAAAAATGAGACAAGCAGGACTGCATTTGAACATCAAGAAGACAAAAATTATAATTATGGAAGAAATAACTTTAACATAGACAATAAACAAACTGAAATTGTTAAAGATTTTGCTTACTTTGCTTCAGTCATCAATTCAAATAAAGACTGCAGCAAAGAAATCTAGAGAAGGCTGAGACTCAAAAGGGCAGCAATGAAAGAATTAGGAAAAATCACCAAGAGCAAAGCTGTATCATTAGAGACCGAGGCTAAGGTATCCACAACCTGGAATTCCCAATTACTACGTATGGATGCAAAAGTTGGAAAGTGAAGAAGGCTGATAGGGAAAAAAATCAATTCACTTGAAATACAGCGTTGGAGGACAGCTCTACAGTTACTCTGAACCCTCAATAAGATAAACAAGTGGGTCTCAGTGCAAATTAAGCCTGAAACATAACTGGAGGCAAAAGTGACAAAACCGAAGCCATCCTACTTCAGGCATATCATGAGAAGGCAGGGTTCTTCAGAAAACACAGTAATGCTGGGAAAAACAATAGCAGGAAAACAGAAGACCAAATATGAAATAAACTGACTCCATAAAAGAACCACAGATATGAGTTTGAGCAAGGCTGTTGAAGACAGGAAACTGTGGTCTCATTCATATGATCACAATAGTTGAAGCCAACTCAATGGCATGTAACACACACACAAAGTCAAAATCATATTTATGAGTATAATAATTAAAAGATTTTTGTCCTGCCTTGAGTTTGCATGTACAAAATAAGCAATGGGCTACCTCTAAAGGCTTCCCCACATTCCTTCCATTCATAAGGTTTCTCTCCAGTCTGTCTGCTCACATTTACAAGGTTTTAACAGAGAATGAAGGCTTTCCACAGTCCTTGTGTTCAGGTTTTCACCCCACTGTGTGTCCTCACATGTGCTCGCAGGTTGGTGGGATACCAGAAGGCTTTGCCACACTGCTGGCACTCATAGGGTTTCTCTTCAGAGTGTGTTCTTGTGTGTTTTTGTAAGGATGAGGACCAACGGAAGGCTTTTCCACATTGTGTACACTCATATTTCTCCCCAGTGTGTGTTCTCACGTGTCCTCGGAGGGAGGAATGACGACTGAAGGCTTTCCCACAGTGCACACATTCAAAGGGTCTCTCCCCAGTGTGCGTTCTCGCATGTTCCTGAAGGGAGGAGGAACAACTATAAGCTTTCCCACACTCCTTACATTTATACACTTTCACTCCACTATGCATTCTCACATGTCTTTGAAAATATCGAGAATGCCTAAAAGCTTTCCCACACACCTGACATTCATAGGGTTTCTCTCCGCTGTGTGTTCTCATGTGTTCTCGAAGGGAAGAGGAACAACTGTAGGCTTTCCCGCATTCCAGACATTCATAGGGTTTCACTCCACTATGCGTTTTTGCATGTCTTCTAAAGTATTTGGGACAACCAAACGCTTTCCCACACTTCTCACACTCATACGGTTTCTCCCCAGTGTGTGTTCTCGCATGTTCTTGTAGGTAGGAGTAAAAACTGAAAGTTTTCCCACAGTGCTTACATTCATGGGGCTTCTCTCCAGTGTGAGTTCTTGCATGTCGTCTGAGGTGGCACCCAAACATAAAGACTTTCCCACACACTTTACACATGTGGACTTTCTGTCCACAGTGACCTCTCAAATGTCCCCGAAAGGAGGAGTGGCAAGTGAAAGCTTTTCCACATTTCTGACACTCAATGGAGTTTTTATTACTGAGACTCTTCATGTATCTCTCAGGCGCTCTCCCAGTCTCCTGACACTGGCAGGGTTTCTCCACATGCTCTGGTTCCACGTGAGCGCTTGGACACGAGACACACCTGCAGGTTTGTCCACATGCCTCACATGCATGAGGTTCGTGTTCAGTGGGAGATCTTGGCTGACTCGTACAGGCTCTTCCACACTTAGCGCACTTGTAGGGTTTCACTCCAGGCGGATGTCTCTCCTCCGCAGAAAGATCTGGGACCTGGTTCCGTGTGTCTCCGCGTGGATTAGCTTCATTACTCCCACAGGGAGTCTCCAGCACGTGACTTCTGTTCAAAAGAAACAGCACATTATTAGGGATATAATTATAAGGGATTTCTCTATTAATAATTTATAGATGGTTGTCAGTGATTACTGTGAGTATGTACTGACCACTTTCAACAAATGGGTGTGCTTTCTGTGCTGTCTGCACTGTCACAATGTGGAGCGAGCTTAATGCTCCGGCTGAGCTCTAGCAGTACCATTAGTTCAATGTTTCTTACATCTGGGATTTCCTGATCGTTGTTTCCAAATGAATTCTGCACAGACATTCAATATCTACAGCATGTTTATGAGAATGTTGTCTGGTGATCATTCTCTAAGCACACAATTGTTTAGCTAGGGTTACGCTTTTTCTTTAATTTCAAGTTAGTCTAACACTCTGCTGAGAGCCCCAACTGCAGGAGCGCCGCTCACCTCAAACATCTCCCCTGGGCTTGGTGCTGATCTCCATCATGAAATGTCCAATGTTCTCCAAAAAGAGACCAGGAATTACTTCTTGTGAATTTTACTATTTTCTCTTCACTGGATATTTCATTCTCCAAAATATTCCACTGAGAACATAATCTACTGGTTTTGTGCATGAAACAATCTGCAATAATAGGTAGTGTATAATTTCTTGGTATCAAGATGATGTGATAGAGGCAAGTAAATAGACCATATGTGGATTTTTTTCATGTGTGATTCCAGATATAAGCAAATTTTATAAGAAGGATTGGACATGTGAACAAAGAAAAACTCCAAGGACCTCAGCTATCTGAAACTTTGGCAATAATAGCAAAAATAAGTCAAGACGGCAGTCTTTTCACTAAGAAATACTCCAAGATATGAAGACTGATATTGAGGTAAATATTATCAGAAAAGCAAAGCAGGAAGGACCTGGGCAAAATGCACGTGCCTAAGTGCTCCCTTTGCAAGAGGAGGTACAGAAAGTCTTCCCACGTGAGTGGGGATGAATGAAAAGTCCAACAGGGAGGCCATGTGAAAGACAAACGGCCCCCTTCCCAAACAGACCGAGTCATGTTTCTGTTGGACATGCCCACACGTCACGCCCTTATTCGGAGCCTATTCCTCCTGAGGGCTGTGACTTTCTTGCTGTTTGTGGAAACAGAGGCCTAGATGAAGCCTTTCTCCACAGTCCCCAGTGCCACTGGGAGATCAGATGGAGTGTGGCCACTGCCCTGTTCCTGGACAGAAACTCATCATAGGGGAAGATGGAGAACAACAAACATTCTATGAAAAGTGCTGACACTATGACCTGAAAGGCCAGTGACGTTGGTAAGTGTAGCTTTCATTACAGCAAGATGACCATGTCAAATGTGTATTAACCACAGTGTAACTGCCTCAAGGGTGAAAACCACAAAGCTGCTCTCACTGCCTCACAGTGAACTGGAGGCTGTGCTCACATTCATAAAAATGGGAAGCCTCAGACTTTTCATCAACAGTAATAAGTAGATTAATACATTAATCTTTGTTTTCATGGAAAAGCTGTTTGGTTCTAAGTAGGTTCCATGGAGGCATGGACTGTGTCCCCCAAAAGAAGTGATAACTGTAGAAGTATTTCTTCCCTAAACTCTAAGTGAAGGGGTGAAAATGTCCTTACCCACTGAGGCCAGGTTCCTGCAGGTCTCCAGCATCACTTCTCTGTAGAGCTTCCTCTGAGAATGATTCAGCAAAGCCCACTCTTCTGGGGTGAAGTTTACAGCCACCTCCACAAAGACCACCATGTCCTGAAATATCCCACGTATGCTAATTCAACAAGTCACCTCTTCACCAATGTGAAGAAGTGCAGGAAATGGGGAAGCCCATCAGTCAGGAAACCGGACTCAATTCCTAGGACTCCTGGGCCCATATTCTCATGGGCAATGGCAATAAGGGAGCAAACCAAATGCTGTACACTCAGTGATGGTAAGTGCTTGAAACCTGGAAGCAAAGTGCGACAACAACTGATACAGACTTATCCACAGATAATTATAAGAATGATTTTTACAGAGGTAAAGCAGGTACTGAGTAAGACAAAGATTGAAGAATGAAATCATCATTCAGATAACATTGAAAATGGATACTTGGTTTGCTCAAAAGTTATTTCCTTGTCATCTAGAAGACCTGGAACCAGAATGTCAGGATTTTGTGAACACTGAGATTTCCAGTACAGCCTGACATGAACAACTCTTGCCTTGGAAGGCAACAGCATTGAGGAAGGAGCCTGGTCTAGCCCCTCACGTCTGACGCAGATAGAGACACGACCCTCCCAAGATGAGGTGAACACTGTAGGCGTGGGTACAGGCCAGGACTTGGGCCTGGCCTGCCTGTTGGGTCAGAGGAATGCCTGGTGCCTGAAGAATCTGTCAAGCTGGGAGGGCCTCTCAAATTGACAACCAAGTACCAAGAATTCAAGAAAAGTGGCAACTGTAATAAAAAACAATACAAGTTGGGCAAATAAAGTATTTTTTAAAATATTTTTATTTATTTTATTTTTAGACAGAGGGGAAGGGAGGGAGAAAGAGAGGGAGAGAAACATCAATATGTGGTTGCCTCTCACTCGCCCCCTACTGGGGACCTGGCCTGCAACCCAGGCATGTGCCCTGACTTGAGAATCAAACCGGTGACCCTTTGGTTTGCAGGCCAACGCTCAATCCACTGAGCTACACCAGCCAGAGCAAAAGGAAGTATTTTTGAAAAGGAACAAAATTACAGATGTTTCAGAGATTAAGCAGATTGAGGAGAGTTACAAACCACTTGTGGGAAGAGATTTTTTTAGATTTGATGTCATGGGATAAATATATAGACATCAGTAAATGTAGCTGAAATGATGCAAGTAAACAGAATATCTGTGCATGTCCATGGTCACTAAAGAAACAAAATCAGGCCCTCGCCCAGTAGCTCAGTTAGTTAGAGCATCATCCCAATATGACAGGGTTGCCGGTTATACCCCTGGTCAGGGCACATACAAGAATCCACCAATGAATGCATAAATAAGTGAAACAACAAACAGACTTTCTTTCTCTTTCTCTCTCTCTAATCAATAAATAAAAATTAGGAAAAAAAAAGAAAAAGGAGCCCTGACTGGTGTACCTCAGTTGGCTGGAAGTCATCCAGCAAGGCGAAAGGTTGCTGGTTCAATTCCTGGTCAGGGCACATGCCTGCGTTGTGGGCCCAGTTCCAGATGGGGGCGTGTGCGAGAGGCAACTGATCGATGTTTCTCTCACATGTTGATGTTTCTTTCCTTCTCTTTCTCCCTCTCCTCCCCTCTCTCTAAGAATAAATAAACAAAGTCTTTAAAAAGTAAGAAAACAAAATCGGTCTATTCAAATATTCCCCACGCTCAAAATAAAATCTTCTAACACTTCCTAAGCCAGGTATTAAATACTCAAAAATCAGTGATTTCTAATTGTAGAAAGAAATTGCAGAGTATTACCAAGACCAAAAAAGGACCATCAAGAAATATTCAAAGAAGAGTCAGTAGGGGCCCTGGGATGACACTTCAGCACTTACTGGATGCAGAGCTCCTGCTCTGGCTTCTGTCAGGCCTGGCCCTGCCCCTCCCTGCCCTTGTCCTCCAGACCCTGCCCCGGCCCTGAGGCTGCAGTACCCTCCCTCTAGTGCTTGTCAGAGTGGGACCCAGGAATGCAGGAAGACAGAGCTCCTGGGTAGGCTGAATTTCGGCAATAACAGGAATGGGAGCACTGTTCCAGCCTCAGTTTCTGTTTATAATGGTGGCATGGGAAAAATCCTGCTGGATCGGCTCCAAGAGTTGTCACTGTGACAGCCCACATGGCTCACAGACCCAACAAGATACAGAAACAGACACCCAGAGCACTGGAGGAAAAAAAAACTGTCAGTCTGAAGATTATATTGAGAGAAGAAAAGAAGTCAAAAGCATCTTAAAGAAAAACTCAGACCGTATATGAAACTGGTCAAGTCAGCCAGAAATAACCCCCAAGGGAGTTCCTCTCCAAGTCCCCTGAAGCACATGAGTGTCCATGAAGAAGGGGGCATCTTCTCTGGGGAGTTTCCTCAAGTCCTCCCTCTGTCTCTGCTGCTCCGTCATCTGCTGGGAATTGCTACTGGATGGTGTCTGGCAACCTCACCAGCACCTTTGGATGAGGAAGTGGAATCGGCTTTTCATGCAGTGGGATTTATACTAGAGCTCACAATATAGCTAACTGCCTGGTGATGAACAGATTTAAGCTGCAGAGTAACATGAACCAGAGCTGTGACCACCATGAGGCCATACCCTGAGCAAAGCTAACAATGGAGAAAATTAAAAACCTTACATACTGAAATAGCAGGACAACACTCTTCAGTGGTGGTGCACTCTGGAGTCACATGGCAGCAAGATCCTCTCCAGGAAACGAGGAAGAGCAGCCTGGTGTGAGCCAGCTCAGATCTGCAGCCTGCGTCCCAGAGCTCCAGGGAAGGTCCACGCCCTCCTAAGCTGAGGGGGTGCTGGGCTCTCCCGGCTGACAGGTAGCCCAGGGTGGTCCCTCCCTGGGAAGGAGCGAGCCCCACCCTTCCCCTGGAAACCGGACTCTGGATCTCCACACACCCTGCTCACTCTCCTCTGTGTGGAAACCCCCCTCCTCCAGGCCGTCAGTTCTCACCAAGGAGGAAATACTCAGCTGGAATCAGTTTAAGTTCTGACTGAAATTAACTCTCAAATTCACCATTATCCATCCAGCAGTAAAATCCAAAGTTTCACTCCCTAAGTCTGATCTTCACGGCCTTACTCAGTTTGCACAAATCCCACTTAACTCCACCAACTCTTTGCAGGACGCCAAAACCAACCTTTAGGAAGCAACCCCAGGGCAGCCACGAACCATCCCAGCCCATCTGAAGGTCAGTCTCCCTTTCTCAGGCTCCGTGGCTTTTCTGAGCACCCAACTCATTCTGGGTGGTCCTGGAGCCTGTCCCAGTGTGTGAATGAGGTCCCACAGAATCACTGCTTCCACCTGAGTTCAAGGAAAAAGTAGGGGAAAAAATTCTAGGGCACTTTTATGATTTTCAATAGCTGGAGACTGCTTATCTCTTTCAGAAAACAGGTATTAGTTTACTATTATCATCATCATTACTACTATAACAACCAATTATAAATCAACCAATCAGCACTGAATTTCAAAAGTCACATTTCACAGGATTTACATTAACCTTTGACAACCAGCTATTAACAGCAAGTGGGACAGAATCACAGTATCACACTACACACCCTGAATCAGAGTCGCTATGATTTTTATGAATATTTTAATCCATATCTCCACCCACCTCACATGAAGGTGTAGAACTTCGTGCATTTCCCCTGCAATTCTACTGGAAAAGAGGACCTTTTCTGTGTTGAGACACTTTTACCCAGCAGCTTCTCTGGTTCAGTCCCATAAAAACAGGAGTCAGCAGGACACAGCAAACAGATCAGAGGCACTAACTCACTCACTACCATGAAGAATCGAGGCAAAAGGAATTCAGTCATTTTACAACTGCTGAAAACCTGGAACAAGGGAAAGCTCTCAGTGCTGAGCTGGACACAGAGGAGGCTGCTCACGGGTGTCAGGTGACAACGTGGAATCCTCCCTGAGTCCTGTGTTCCTGGAAACATCCAAGGAAGGTAGAAGGATCCCCTTCGCTCTTTTGTTCTGGAAAAGGGCACACTGAAGAGCCCCTTTCCCCTTGTTTATCCAAGATAAGGCTGGATGCAGATGTTCCCAAGGCCCCATTATGCTTATCATCGATTGGGCTGAACTGCTGATCTACACTGACCAAGCAAAGGAAATGCTTGTAAGCCAGACTTGGTTCAGCTTCTGTTTTTCCTCCAGACCCCTAAACTTTGCCTTCTACCCTCAGCCTGGGCCTTCAGTCACCTCTTCTGAGAACAGGCTGGCCCGGGGACCTGCCATCCTACCCTAGTCCTTCCTACTTTTATTGACTCCTATCTATAAAGGCAAAACTCAGAAGGCCCAGCTCTTGAGACATTTGCAAATGGTATGGTCAGAACATTCTCCCTACTGCACAGTCCCTCCTCCCCACCCCTTGCAGTAATTCTTTTGAATGAAAGTCTCACCTTACTGAGTTTGGATTTTTTATTTGCCAAAGCCTGGAGCAACGGATCACAATTGCCCATTCTTACCCAAACTTTAGTCAGCCTTCTGTCCTCCCCACGGGCTCGGGACATTGTCCCTCACTTGGTCTGAACAAACACTGAGACTGCAGAACAAGGTTCTGCTGTCCTGAGCCAAGAATGTACTGAGCCTACAGGTAATGGCTCCTGTCACACTGCCTTCCTGTTCGCACTTTCCACTGAAAAAAGCCCTCTCTCTTCTGAGATGTGAGCCACATTCCTGTTGCAACCGTCTTGGGATGTTAAAAACAAGACAACAGCCCCCCACGGGGTCATTTATGCTAAGCCACACTCACCAAACTTATAGTTTAAGCCTTTCCCTGGAATGGAATCTTAAACCTGTCAATCAGGAATTACTGGTCAGCACTAGTGAGGTCATCTGCCTGATAGACTCCACCTTCCCTTAAAGGAAAGTGACCTTGCCGCAAACAATTATCTCCTTGCCAGTACAACTTCTTAGTTCCTTTTCTCTTAAAAAATCTACAGTTCCTATCAGCCCCTTTCTGTCTGCTAGATGGGATGCTATTCATTTATGAATCGTTAAATAAAGCCAATTAGATCTTTAAATTTACTAAGTTCCATTTTAACAGAAATAAAGTTTCTCCTTAATCAAGACCAGGTTTGATTTTATCTGGTCCAGGGAGGTTCCGCCCGACGTGGCCGCCCCCAACCCTGACAGCCAGCGCCCATAGTCGTCCAATCCTGTCTCGGACCTCACTCAGCCAAAGGACTAGGACCTGGGCTTGGGGCGGGTGCGAAGGTGAGGGGGCAAGGGAAGACCCAAGACGCCCGGCACGGCCGAGAGCGGATCCTCGGACCCCCGAAATGGGGACAGGGCGCTGGGACGCCATCCCGTGGCAGAAAGCCGACGCCCAGTCGGGACCCGTGGGACACGCCTTCATGGGGTGGCAGGGACAGAACACCATGACCCCACTCCGCGGCAGAGGAAGGAGAATCGGATCAGGACCCTGGAGGTTAGGGGTGGTGCGCGGGAACCCAGGCCTACAGCCGCTTCCAGCCAATTATGCTGGTTCGAACCAGCACCTTCCAGTTTCGTGCCCCGCGCACTCACCATCGTCCAGGTGTATAACAATTCGGCTCCTGAGCATCCTCTCCGCGGCTCCGAGACTCTGGCAAGGCTGAACCATTTATTCGCTACCGGCGCGCCCGCTCTCGGTTCTGACTGGAAGATTGTCGGAGCCCACTCACCCTGATTGGGCAGTTCTCTGAAGCCCGCCCCCTTTCCCTTACTGGACAATGCTTCCAGACACGCTCCTTTTCCATAACTCTGATTGGATAGTCCAGCCACTGCCCCCAGCTCCGCGGCTTCTCTAGCGTCCTGACTCAGGAGATCCTGACTCAGTCTCTCTGCCGTCTCAGTCTCTCTGCCGAGCGCCCCTTGTGAGACCTGGACAGGACGGAAAGGCCTGGTGACCTGCGAAGTCATGGGTCGTCCGGCGACAAAAATCACCATCGGCCTGTACCCTGTTATCAAGAACAAAAACACTAACAGTGACATCACCTCCTGCATCGCAAGGTCGGGCTCCGGTTTGGCGTTTGACCTTTGACAATGGAGTCCTCGACCTCCTCCCCAACTCAAAGTTTGGGGTTGACATCAGCAACCCAGGGCCCAGGGTGCTTTGCCCCTGTGGGACTCTGTGGCCCTAGACTGCACGCAGAACTCTTCTCAGCACAACCACTGGTGTGAGATGTTCGAATGGTCGGGTGTGCATTTCACACGGCAAAGAAATCTTTTAGATCAGCTACTGAGTGTCTATACAGGATTTTGAAATAAAATTATGGCTGTGATAACCTTGGCCAGGTAATTGGTTAGAACGTCCTCCTGATATGCCAAGGATGCTGTTCCAGCCCCAGTCACAGCACGTATAAGAATCAACCAATGAATGCATAAGTGGAAACAAATAGGCATTTCTCTCTCCCTTCCTCTCTAAAAATTTTTAAAAAGAAAATAGGCCACACACTCTCATCACACCACCAATAGAGCAATTAGTTGTGAAAGGTAAATTAAAATAGCCAGTCTGAATATCAAGACATATTGGATAATATTTAGAATTTTATTGTGATGGGCTGGAGGGAGGTGGGGAGAGAAGAGATAGGGGATCCTAGGCCTCCCCAAGTCCTTGAGGTCGCCAATCTCCTATCCCCAGAGAGCTGCGGCCCGGCTACACCCTGGCCCGCACGGCCCACTGTAGGGAAAGCGATATCGCCATTTTGCAGATGTGGAAACCATAGCTCAGAGGGATCCGGCTGTTCACTCGGCCAAGATGGTAAACTGTCAAAGAAGGTTTCGGAGTCGCTCCCCCAGCAAACTCTCCCCGTCTCAGGCATCAGCCTGCTGAGCGCCTAGGCTTTCGTCGGCCAGCCTCTGGTGGGACAACACGACATGCCCCATCGTAGGACAGTGTCCACACCAATACCAGAGGCTCAACCTCCGCGAAAAATCAAAACGCTGCTCTCATCTGATGCTAATTACGGGAGTATAACCAGCCCGGCCCCCCCGCATCTTTACCAACACTTTTGCTTCCTGTTCTGGGCTATCGGGGAGCGGAAATGGAGGCGGGTCTTGGGTTTGGAATTGGTGAAGCCTTAAAGGTGGGGAGAGACATCTCTTCCAATCGCTGAGCAGAGCTGGACCGCGATTGGACCCAAGGCTTGGATCCGCCCTTCTAGGGCATGTCTGAATCTGAAATAGCACTGTGGGCGTGGTTGACATGGAACCGTCCAGGGGCGCGGCTAGGGCCAGAATAAGGATGGCTTTGAGGCTGGGGGCGTGGTCACCGTGCCAGTCTAAAGCGCTAGGTCACCCTGAAACACAGTAGGATCTCACATAAGCAGTAAATGCTTATTTCCCCCAACGCTCTTTTCATGCTAACATATTCTTATAAAGATATTCCCGTTGCTGGAATGTTTCTTACTTAACTCTCTTATTCCAGAAGAGGGGTCAAATTTTGTGCATTGCTTACGTATGGCTTTTCTGACTTATAAACGCATTGTGATATCCTGTCCTGGCCACTGGATGGCGACCTAGTTCATATTTGTGAATATTCTGTTTTTCTGCATTGGGCAGACCTAGGGAAAATGCATGTAGATTCCTCAAATACATGCTCATTAAGCATATTCTATATTCCCCACTCTGTTCCCTTCACTGAACAGAGAAATCCTTGTCCTTACCCTTTTTAGATTCTGGTTGGGAGGAACAAAAATTTTACGATATTAATGAATGGCATAAATAATAAATTTAATATGTCACAATGTGACAGGGGAGTGGCTGCAAGTGCCTGTCCCTTCTGCTGTCTCCCCAAGACCCCACACAGCTGTTTGTTTCACATCATATACAGGAAGTCTCTAACCTACACTAACCACTCTCCCTCCTCCCCTTCCGGGGACAAAGCCCCAGCTTTTCCAGTTTCTAGGAAAAATGTCTCTAGTATTGCTGGCCTGATCCAGAGTGACTGAGGTGAGTCTGGGGCAGGTCTAGGACTCTTTGGGCTGCTCTTGGCTGTGAGCCGCCATCTCAGGCACCTGGAGAAAATCAGGTGGATGGTGGATGGCAGGCAGGATGTGCTAGGACAGCTAGTTGGAACTGCATTAAGAAGTTCAATGTAGGACTTCCAGCCAAGATGGAGGCATAGGTACATACACTTTCCCTCCTTGCGCAACCAAAACAAGGACAACAATAAATTTAAAAACAGAAAACAACCAGAACTGCCAAAAAATCAAACTGTATGGAAGTCCAACAACCAAGGAGTTAAAGAAGAAACGTTCATCCAGACTGGCAGGAGGGGCTGAGGGGACACCACAAGGCCATGGCTAGAGGACCGGGCATGCGAAATGGTGGCAGCTGGCAATCCCTCATTTGCATTGGGATAAACCAGGAGGAACAACAGGGGAGGAAGGCAGACCTTGCAAACCAGGGTTCCAGCGAGGGAAAAGAAAGCCTCAAAACCTCTGGCTGTAAAAATCTGTGGGGGTTGTGGCAGCAGGAGAAACTCCCAGATTCACAGGAGAGTTCACTGGAGGAGTCCTCAGGATCCTAGAAGGTACACAAACCCACTCACCCAGGAACCAGCATCAAAAGGGCCCAATTGGCTTGTGGGTAGCGGGAGAAGTGACTGAAAACCTCCAAGAGCCCACCAAGTGGCACTATTCCCTCTCGGACCCCTCCCCCACATGCAGCGCCACAAAGCAGCATGTGGGTTGCCCCCACCCTGGCAAATACCTAAGGCTCTGCCCCTTACAGTGGAACAGGCACACCAGAGACAAAAAAAATATGTCCCAAAGGAAAGAATAGATCAAAGCTCCAAAAATAGAACTAAGCAATGAAGAGATAGCCAACCTATCAGATGCAGAGTTCAAAACACTGGTAATCTGGATGCTCACAGAAATGGTTGAGTATGGTCACAAAATAGAGGAAAAAGTGAAGGCTATGCAAAGTGAAATGAAGAAAAATACACAGGGAACCAACAGTGAAGGGAAGGAAACCAGGACTCAAATCAACGATTTGGAGCAGAAAGAAGAAATAAACATTCAACCAGAACAGAATGAAGAAACAAGAATTCAAAAAAATGAGGAAGGGCTTAGGAACCTCTGGGACAACTTTAAACGCTCCAACACCCGCATCATAGGGGTGCCAGAAGGACAAGAGGAAGAGCAAGAAATCGAAAACTTATTTGAAAAAATAATGAAGGAGAACTTCCCCAATCTGGCAAAGGAAATAGACTTCCAGGAAGTCCAGGAAGCTCAGAGTCCCAAAGAAGTTGGACCCAAGGATGCACACACCAAAGCACATCATCATGCCATTACCCAAGATTAAAGATAAGGAGAGAATCTTAAAAGCAGCAAGAGAAAAAGAGACAGTTACCTATGAAGGATTTCCCATAAGACTATCATCAGCTGATTTCTCCAAAGAAACCTTACAGGCAAGAAGGGGCTGGAAAGAAGTATTCGAAGTCATGAAAGGCAAGGACCTACATCCAAGATTACTCTATCCGGCAAAGCTATCATTTAGATTTGAAGGGCAGATAAAGTGCTTCCCAGGAAAGATCAAGTTAAAGGAGTTCATC
>PVJD01015855.1:0-23394 GCA_004026545.1 Mormoops blainvillei
TTGACCTACGTTCACTTGCACATGCACAGATGCACAGAGGTTTGCAGCAATTCCAAGCAGAAAACTCATTTTCGGTGGTTCTTTGCTTGTTTGTATTGGGTGAGTTTGCCCAGAAAGTAAATGACCCCACTACCCACCCCATCTAGCAAGGTCCAGCTATGCCCTCAGGTGGCCGCCTGTGGGCTTTCAGGTGTCTCTGACCTCCAGCCCTGGCCTGGGTGACCATACTGCCCCTAATGGGATCGGAGCAGCCAGTCCAAGTGCTATGCCATCACCACGACCTGCCTCTGCAGCCCAGATGCCGATGTGATGGCGAAATGAGCCGACGAGCCGGCCCCGTCGGGCCCCTGCGTGGGCACCACATTGGGGAGGCAGACGGCCTGACTGCGGTTGGCCCCCCCTTTGCTCTCTCTGGCCCTCTGCCCGGAGTACCTGCACCTCAGCCCCCAGGGCCAGCATCGCCCATCCTCTGTGGCCTGGCTCAAACGCCATCCCTGCCAGGAAGGCTTTCTGGATGCCCCTCACCTCCTCTGAGCCTTTTTGTTCGGATCTCTCTTGTAGGGCGTGGCCTTTCCGTTGGGTGTCTTCCCCGGAGGAGCTCCTCTGGGCGGCTGGTGCTCCCTGAACCTCCGTGGTGAGGTGGGCCCGGAGACGCCTGCCAGCCAGAGCTGCCCCAGGTGTCTCCCAGCTTCCAGTTTGGGCAGGTCGCTCCTTTGCTTTGAAGCTGCCACTGACCCCAGAGCACTTGGGATGACATCTGTAGGCTTTCTTGTACTGCCTGGTTGGCCCCCTCCCCTCTTCTCAGCCTCGTTTCCCTCTCTCTGGCCCTGGACGCGTTCACCAGCACAGGGAGTGCGCTGGCTCTTCCCCACCTGCCTCGGGGCCCTGCCCACGCTGGGCCGTCTGCCGGAGCTGCCCTCCCCTCTACTGGCCACCGTGCACAGCCTACAGGTCACAGCTTCAGGGTCCCTTAGTCGGAGGAACCTTCCCTGACCTCCCTTTGCCCACTCACCACGGACTCATCATTTGTGACGACCCACATTTGTGCATTCGCTTTGGTGATGGTTTAAGTCAGGCATTTCCACGGGAGCTCCGAAATGGCAGAACCAAGGCCATGTTGTTCCCAGATTTTAGGCCTTTGCTTGTGAAACACGGCCTTCAGGGGCTGCGAACCCAGAACAGACGCTGCGGCAGACGCTGCGGCCCGTTCATCACCCCCGGTTCTTGTGTTCAGCAGGAGCTGCCCACAGTCCAGGCGCCAGGGTCGGCTGGGGTCGCCCCTTGTCTGTAGTGGCTCTGAGCGCTGAGGGGCCGCGGCCCCCCAGAAGCTCCTTGCCAGTGACCCACGTAATTGGCATGTGAGCCAAGTCCCCAGAGACCCACACAGACCCACAACTGCCAGTGTGTGCACACTTAGGCCCACTTGTGCAGAAACAGGTCCACCTGTTAGTGACCATCACAGTTTCCTAATTAAAACAAAGCAAAAATAAGGCACGTTCCATCCGGCCTTGCATCCTCAAGCTCAGAGAACCCAGGGGCTGCTCCCGGTCAGCCGGCCCGGCCTCCTGCTTCTCCTCTGCACAGACACCTGAACCCGCACAGAGCGAGGCCTTGTCAGCCCTGAAGGGGCACTTCAGTAGCCACTGAGTGAGCTGTCAGGGACCCTGGGATAATGACAGGCTTCTCAGAATGGGAAGATGAGGAGTTTTCTTTTTGACAGTTTGAGGTTTGAAATTACACAGTGGAACTAATGTGCTCTTTCTGTCTCATAATTATGTTTGTCATGACACAAAGATTTAAATGTTTGGCTGCTGGTCTCCTCGGATGAAAACATCCCAGCGTCAAGTAGAATTGTAATGCTGTGACAAGCCATTATGACTGTGGCTGATGGCGGTCCCTGTGTGACGCTCGCCATCCAGAGGTGCTGTTCTCGGCACATACAACGGGGCAATAGTCAGGGCAGGGGGCCGCGTTCTCCGTGGAGCTGTCACATGGCCCCAGGACTCAGAGGAGGGAGGCACGAGGCACCAGCTCCGGGGCCTTTGGGAGTTAGCGGGCCCTGGGGCTGTGCTGTCCCCTCTGCTAGAAACCTGCCGAGCTGCCCCAGTGTCAAGTTCAAGCAGGGCTGCTCCGGAGTCGCTTTATCTACATGGAGTTAGTTTCGTGCTTTCAATGGAGGGGTCAGAGAGAACCGAGAGTTAAATTATGCAATCTATAGGAAGAGTGAACACCGAGACCATTCTGTCAGGAACACCGTAACGTCTGCAATGACCGAAGCAGGAGGAGTGAGCTCCTTGAATGGCTGTGGCAGTTGGCGGTGAATTGCCCCGAGCCCGCGTGAGGGCTATGGGGGAGACAACGGGCCGACAGTGAGCCCTCCAGAGGGGTGCAGCCGTCTGAATCCAATATTAGAAGATTTTGGGATATTACATTTCTAGGTCATTTGGACTTCCTGAGTTACTTAAGAAACTTAATTTTCTTTCCATCAAGAAATACCTTAGAGCTCTTTTCGGTTGCAAGTGTGGGACACGAACATGAAGTTATTAAGGCAACAGGGGATGTGATATAAGTGAGGCAGGAAGGCCTGCTAGAGAAATTGGGTGTGTTCTCGCGAAGGGAGAGCCACTGCCACTGTTTTGGAGGTCTGATGTATCCTTTGCTGTAGGAGAGAAGACGTTTTTAAGGCAGTTTTAGTTGTTGAGGTAATTTATATACAGTAAAATACAGGCCCCGGCAGCAGTCAGGCCTGCTGGAGTGTGGTCAGTAGCGTAATAATATGGGGGTAATAATTTATAGTTTTAATTTGAACATTTCACCTAAAAGGTCACAGGGCGTGCTTGAGTGTGATATTATGTTACAGAATTATTATGATTTTGTAATGAAAAAAAAAGCGGGGGGTGTTATTTGTGCTGGACCCTGTGTATCGATCTGAAAAGCACAATTTAATGAGCTTTGGAAAAGGCGTACAGTCCTGTAACCGCTGGCACAATCAAGACAGAGAACATTTCGCTCGCCCCTGAACTCCTCACGTGCCCCTCCCTCTGCAGCCGGTCCCCTCCCCCGCCCGCCCGGCGCCTGCATTCCCCATCTGTGGTCCTGCTTTGTGTGGGGTTGCATATCCGTGGGCTCCTCAGCATGTGTCTACCCACTGCTTATGTGGGGGCAGGTGACCACGAAAGGGAAATAGGCAAAGGTGGGCACAGCCGTCCCACAGGCAGGACCTCCACTTGTCTTCAGGTGCACACGTCTCAGTTGAGGTCCTCTGAATGACTCCAGCTGCCCTGAAGGGTCAGAGGTAGTCCACTAGGTAGAACATGGGAGAACACCATCTCAAACAGAACGAACCACACGTCCACACAAGGTGGAAAGTTCACTCACACTGGGCCGTCCCCCCGGTGCCCCCCTGCCAGTGCTCTAGGCCTGTTTTTCCGTTGGCTCCGTCCCCGTCCGCACTGGGCTCTCTACTGACTGGGCCACAGGCTAATCCTTTATCCAGAGTCCACAGAAGAGCTGCTGCCTTCACTTCCTGTTTCCCTGTGCCCTGCTTTCAAACATAGCAGTGCTCAGCCGGCCCTCTATTCGCTGTTGATTAGCGATTAGTGGTGACACAGTGTGCGACAGTCCTTAACCTTCCTGAGAAGACTCCAGGCCCGCGTCATCATACGGAACACGAAGGATCACAGACCTGTGTTCACTGATGACTTTTTGGCTTGATGACTGAATGTCAGCCCCCCCCCCACAAAAAAGAAAGAAAGAAAGATGAAAAATCTCTTTCTTTAAACCAGCTCATCGCTTCGTAATCAATAGTTTGTAGTTAACGGGTTTTTGTTCTCCTTGCTCCAGTACCTTGGAGAGTGTCTGATTGGGAGAAGGTAGAGGCAGAAGGTAGGCTTCCCTAAAAGGCTCAGCTGTATTATGGGTGTGCCTCCTGATTGGTCGGGAGGCGTCCCAGGCCAGGGAAGGAAGGCCAGGAAGTGGGGCCTATCAAGGCCACCTACAGGAGACTTCCGACATGACCCGTCTTGCTTTGGAAGAATAGGTGTAGGCGGCCGTCACCCTGGATGCTCTCTGTGCTGACCCAGCTGGTGTGGGTGCTAAGTTTTGACTTTCGGATCATGCACCCACCTGGTGGCTCAGAGCGGCCTGGGTTCAGAAGCTTCTTGGAATCAGAGAACGTCCAGCCACCAGTCAATGGGCCTCTCAATTCTCGTTCCCATCGCTGCAAAGAGTTGAACCCAGCTCCCCGGTCCGCACCCCGGAGAGGGCCTGGCAGATGGTTGGCACGAAACCTGAACACCGTGTCCCTCTACGTGGCCCAGGGCAGTTGGTGGGAGCCGGCCGGCCTCATCCACCTGCTGCCCCGCTCAGCCTAGAAAGCGTATCGATTGTTCGGTTGTGGATACAATGTAGGTGCTTCAGACCCTACGACAAAGAAAATGATAAATAAGCTTATTTCCTGCATCCAGTTTCTTTTTACTTTTTCATCTGACTCGAGGTGATTTCTTTGGCAGCGAAAGAACATGGAATTTAGCAAGGAGATCACACGCCTCAGGGACAGCCTGCTGTGGTGTGTAGTCGCGGATGTTGAGGGGCCCTCTGCCTGTGTGTGGGTACCGGAAGGGCTCTCATGCCTCCCTGATCTTTGGAACCCCCTCTCCTCGTCCCCTCCGGCACCCTGTGCGATGCTCACGCGGTGTCAGATGGAGGCCAGCAAAGAGCCCCGGAATCCCTACTGTCAGCTACCAGGCAGCCCACCTTGTGAGGCTTTCCCAGCCACCTAGAGCTTTTCTGAGTATCGTGGTGCATGGGACTGTGTGACAGGCTACGGTGGGTTTTCATTTCCAGGGATAGGGTGACCTGTGCTTGCGTGACCCTGAGAGCGACTGCGTCCTTAAGCCTGGCTCTAGGTGCCTCCCTTGTCTCATGCCGTCCTGACCCTGGGCATTGCATACACACAGTGAATGAATGATCGTCCCTCAAGGAGGCCAGGGACCACGGAGGGACTGGGTTCCCCTCAGGACCTGAAAGAGAAAGTGTTGAGTCCATTTTTTTTCCAAACTCAAAGGGCAAGGTGATTCGAAAGCAAAGACAAGGTGACACCTGTAGGGGAGGTCCTTGGGGCCCAGCACGTTCTAGATAATGCTAATGCCCTTCCCCAAACTGCAGCAGCCCCTCTATTCATCCAGCTTCCCGTCCCCACCAGAAACGGAAGGAGAGGACGGGCCACCTGGGCCCTGTTCTTTAGAACCGCTCTGGGGGCCAGACGGTACGCATCAAACCATCAACGAGCCACCAGCTCTGCTAAGCTGTTGCTTATTGTAAATCCTTTTCCCTTGAAGAGCCCGTGACTGCTGTGTGTTGGACGGTTATTTGCTCTCTCTGGTTGTGTTACATCTGGCTCTCTGTGGACTTTCCTCTGAGCAGCTCGACCATGATGGGAAATAGAACAGTTCAGCAGCCCTTCTGCCGTTTGTGTGGGTTGTTGGGTGTGGTTGCTGGTGCCCTGATGGGGGGGCCCGCTCTGGAGTGCAGGGCAGACTTCTGCCGGTCCTTCTCTGGAGGTGGGCTTTCGACCTCACTCACGCTGACCTGGAAAAAGAGGAAGGGGCCCCATGCAGACCGTCTCGAGCGGTGGTGCTCAAAGAAGGGCGAGGGTGCCTCTTGGGGGACATTTGACAGTGTCTGTGGATGTGCTGGGTTAGGACAGCTAGGGGTCTGTGCCCCTGGGTGGGTGGAGTCCAGGGATACTGCTAAACATCGTGGAATGCCCTGGGCAGCCCCTGCAACAGAGATTTAGCCAGCCCCAAATAACACCACTGTCAGGAAACCCTGCTTCAAGCTGTAGGGTGTGTGTGTGTGTGTGTGTGTGTGTGTGTGTGAGAGAGAGACAGAGAGAGAGAGACAGAGAGAGAGAGAGAGATAGATATCAAGCAGGAGTCTTGGCTGCCTGCATCCCCAGGGCTCTGGCACGAGTAAGCACATAGCACGAGTAAGCACCGACTTTCCAATAAGACAGATGAAGACATTAAAAGATATTAAGGAGGGAATAGGAACCTCTTAGGTCAACATGAAAGGATGTTCTATTCTTAGTTGAAAACCAAACACGAAAACTATGAAAACTATCACCGCAGGGCTTCAGGCAAGTCGGCACAGAGATGCGAAACCAATACACTCTCGTCCGACCCATTCCGCCACCCCCTCCCATCCCAGCTAGGATTCCTTTGTGTTAAGGGATGTCTGCACGATGATGTGTGCAGGCATTCGTCCCACTGTGTGGCCCATCTTGGTTCCGAAGTAATGATGTTTAATGACTCTCCAGGCCCTCTGCTAATCTCTGAGCGAGGTGTGGCGAAAATTCAGCGGTTTACTCTTCGCAAACGCAATTTGCGAGCCTTCTCAGTGGTGTTGTTTCAGGCAGGGGCTCATGAAACTCTGGCTGAATTTCAGAAACACCAGGGTCATAGAACCCCTCGCCAGTGCTCGATATACTCAGGTACCTGGTTTAACGAAAAACACTCCCGTTCAGCCTCCTACATCCACATCTGGCTCTCCCTTCACAAGCCTGACCAGGTTCTAGATTTAGTGATTATTGGCGACCAGTGTAGTTCTTACATTAGCGTTGGAGCCTGATGCCCATCCGGCAAGAGACAGGTCTCTGGGTTCATTCACGCCCTTTGCACAGGTGCCTGGGTGTGTGAGTGTGCTCGGGGGCGGGCCTGGGAGAACAGGTGGTGCCAGGCCTGCCCTCTCGCACCGCGCCCTCCTGAGACTCCCCACCGCCACGGGCCTTGTCTCCTTCTTGTTGGGTGTTTGATGATGTGCTTGGCTGGCTACCTTCCATCCTGTTCCCCGTGTCTGCAAAGAAAGAGCAGGACCGGGACCCGTGCTGCCACTGTGGTCAGTCCCCGTTCTTCGTTGCTCCCTTCTCTCCCAGTCCTCGCCAGAAATCCTCAGAGCCAGGAAAGCAAACCTGCGGACCCACAGACACAGACGTCCAAGCGCCCCTCTGACAGCTTGGCATCAGCAAGCACGGGTTGTTCCCGGGCTTCAGCTTCCAGCTTGCTCGGGACCGCCAGGTGCCCTCAGCCAGGAGGGTCTGCTGGAGCCCCACGCGCCAGAGTGAATGCTCCGCCAGCAGAGCGCCTCTTGTATGCACCGGTTCGGACAGGTGCAGCGGCCTCTGGTCAACCTCAGCTCCGGGGGTGGTGGGCCGTGTCTCCCCCGGCCACGTCTCGCCTCCCACACTTTCCTAGCAGGCTCTCTGTGTGGCTCCACCCTCGTCTCTCCTGCTTCTACCATGTTTCCTACAGGACCCAGGATTTTGACTCTCTAAACATGTGACCCACGGAAGGGCTGCCACTCCAGGCAGCCTCCTGCCACTCGACGTCGTGCGCAGCAACATACCTCCAGTGGCAAGAGCAGTATAAAAATTGCCTCTGGCCCCTTTTCGCGCCTGTGGAATGGGAGTGGATCCCGTGCCTTGCAAGGCCACTTCCAAGTTCCTGTTTCATGACTGATGTGGAAGAAGGACCAACTGCCCACAGGCTTCACCAGCAGCTGTCACATACCTAATGCTCCCTGGGCACAGCTGCCTGCCTGTCTCCGTAGATGTTGGCCGTGAACAGGGGTGGCCACAGTGGTGCAGGCTGGGTGAACGTGGCTGTGATTCCGCCAGCCAGTATGAAAACCTTGTCAGTGATCAATGCAAAATGGGCTTAAACAGATGAGCTGTAGGGCCAGAGCACACACTTTCATTTCTCCGCTGATTTAGACATGTTGTTTTTCTAACCTTCACCACTGAACGGTACCTTGACAACAATTAGAGGATGAACTAAGGCCCCGGATCCCTGGAAACAGCCGGAAGAGGCATTCACACAACACACAGGAAGGACGCAGCGTTTGAAACGATGACCCCGTGCCTTAATCACATTCCTACAAATTTAAATATGATATTCAGCACCGGCTATGGAAACAGCCATTTAAATGACTCAATTTCTCTTCATCAGACTTTGCTTAACCCAGACTCATTGAAGTGGAAATCTAGTTTGTACAGAATTATTTACAGTTTGTTGGTTTTTAAAAAGAACTGGTTTGTAAGAAGACAAATAATGGGCTCAACCCGGCGGCTCCGGAAGCCAGAATCATTTGTCCGGGTCTCGCCTCACAGAGCCCTGCTACTGTGTTCTGACTCCTGTGCCCCTCCCTCCCGTCGGCCCCGCCTGTCGGCCTCATTTCTGGGTTTGCGTCCTCACTGGGTAGCCTTTGTTTGTTGTGCCTGGTGTGGTACATGGGCACCACAGTGGGAGAGGGAGCCTGCTTCCTGCTACAGAAGCCAGAAAGGCCCGACGTGTGCTGTCCCATGCTTGTCCTCCTTCTTGCGGCCCTTCCTCCTTTCGAAACGCAGATGTGAGGGCTGGAACTGAAGCACACATCTTACACATTGGACGGAAAAGCCAAGATAATTTCAGAAGTCTTGGCCCTGACATCCTTGAGCCCCTAAGCCACCTATCCATAGATTCGCTGTTACAGGGGGGAAATGAGCACCCGTCTTGTCTGGGCTTCCCTTCGCACAGCTCTCTGTGGCGTTCGCTCGCTAACTGGCCTTGGTCGCACCTTGTCTCAGGCGCATCAGATGCAGGCAAACCAGGCAGCCGCTCAGAACGGCTTCACGGGCCAGGGGGCTCCTTGCGTCGCCCCACAAGGAGCCCACCGTAGGCCAGACTGGAACTGCGGTCCCTCGGAGTCCCGCTGTCCTTCTGTGCACGCTGCCTTCACTGTCCTGTGGCTGCGGCACCTCCAGGCGTCACACCCACGCCTGGCCTCTCTGTTGAAAAGGCCCACCTCTTCCTACTTCTCGCAGGAGGACCCCAGCAGATGTCCCTCCCCGCTCATGGGCCAGGGTTGTACCTCATGTCCATTCCTGTGGCGGGAGCCACGGCCCCGCGGGAGTTCGGGCTCCCTGGAAAAGCCAGGCAGCCATGGGAAGCGCCCCCTGCGGGGGGTGTGGAGAACAGCAGCTGCTGCAGAGGTGGCGTCGGTGCCGGGCTGCTGACCTTGGGCGTCTAGCCTTACATTTTACTTTTCTGGACTTAAACTCAGCAGTGACTCCAGAACACATCACACTGCACTGATTCCAGTGGCAGGGAGGTGGGCACCGGGTCACCTGCTCTTCTCTCTGCAATTGACAGTCCTTGTAACTGTGTTAGGACAACCAGGCTTCTGAGATGATGTTTGCCCAGCTAGGCTGAGACAGGCCCCATGCGTCCCACCAGACACTGAAATCTCTTAATAATTCTTTAAAGAACAAAGAGCAGAAAATGTTGCTGTCTCAGAAGACAAGTTATTAACTAGAGCGCCCCGACCACATCCACCAGAAAGCATCGTACTGGACCCGTGGTGAGTGTATCCAGCCAGGGCACCCTGACCCGACAACTTCAGTTCTCAGAGCCGCCAAGTTGTCTTCCATAAAAGTGGGATAATAGGAACTACGTTGCCACTGCCTCCCCACTCAGAGGGCAAAACACTTTTATACAAATACAATATGAGTTGGATGAGTGGGACTCAAAATGGAAATCAAATAAGAGGGAAGCACTTTGTAAGCTGGTAAACATGACAGAATTTAACCTATTTCTTCAAAAATTACTTTGGCAAACAGTGTGTCAACAACTCTGTTCCCATAGCTGGAGATGCAGACTTAGGAAAGACCCAGCGCCTCCCTCCAGTGAAACACGAACCAGTAGGAAAGACGGACCCGTGTTATATAATCACGTGACAAGGGCAGCCATGGAATCTCCTTCCTTTACACTTTTTAATAACGCTGGGAGAGCTGGAACAAAAGGAATGTTAGATTATACTGAACAGACCTGAAGGGTGTATTACTTACAATAAAGTTAGCTACAGCAGCAGCAACGACAACAAAATCCAGGATTTCAGGGGCTTGACATCTTAAGAGATATTTCTTACTCACTTAATAGCTGGCTGCGGGTGTCCCGGGTGGTGGCGACGGGGGCTGCGGGCGAGGGCGTGAGGAGATGGAGACTCCGATAGAGGCCCTGCCTCTGCCCCTTGCTGTGGCCTCAAGGGCCTTTGGGTGTTGAACTCTGGCCAGCTGATGGGAAAAGACATGAGGGAAGATACACCCAGTTTTTAATCATCTTAGACTCAAAAGGACACATGCTCTTTTTTTGTTTTTTACAGGTTTTTATTTATTTTTAGAGAGAGGGGAAGGGAGGGAGAAAGAGAGAGAGAGAGAAACAATGATGTGATAAACATCGATCCACTGCCTCTTGCATGCCCCTGTCCAGAGACCTGGCCTGCAACCCAGGCATGTGAGCCACACCAGTCAGGGTGGGGACACACTTTCTTTTCCCTCATATATCCTTGGTTAGAACCAGTCGCAGGGCCCCATCCAGGCTTTAGAAGGTTGGAAATGCAGTCCCTGGCTAAGTACACGTTCTTCAAAAACAGCTTAAACCTATCGCTTGAATTTCTGGTGAGCTGCAAGCCAACTGCGCCCTAGAGGGCTTCCTGGAGGAGGTAGACTTAACATAGGGTTTTGAAAGATGAATTGCAGTTTGTCAGAAATTCCAACCAGAGGAAAGTAATTCACAACAATCATTGTGAGAAGATTTGTGAGAGTTAGAATTACCTTTGTCCATTAAAGACCTTTCAGAAGTTTCATATTTGATAAGAGTATGCAACAGAGTATTTTATGATCCCTCCGTGTGGGACAGAGCTCAGTAAACAACTTCCGGGTCAAGAGCGATGACTTCAGTTTTCTTGCTGAGAGAGCTTGTCTGGATGTGGGGTTTGATCCTGAGTTCATCTGAGGTTTGGACAGAGTCAGGTGGATAGCGGGCGTGGCCTCTCTCCTGGGGCACGAGCTGAGCGAGCTGAGCATGCGCTGGGCCGGGAGCGGAGGGACCAAGCTTCAGTGCGGGGCTGGTCTTGAGTTGTGGGGGCTGCAGGTGGGCACGGTCTGTCCAGAGGGTCAGCTCAACAGCTGGTCTCTCTGAACCCTGGTCTCTTCATCCATCACTGCCCAGTCCTGCCCCTGCTTGACTCTCCTGGTTGATGGAAAACAGTCAGTAGCCAGTGAAGGAAGACCCGAACAGAAAAATAATGTAGATGGAGACATTTGTTAATAATTTAATGTTATGCAAGTGTTATGAAGAGAAAGCCTTTAACTTGCATTTCTTTTCCACGGCATTGGCCGACTAGTTGCTCCAGAGAAGGCCCAGAGCTAGAAACCGATGAAGGACCATGACACCAGGTAGCAGACTTCAGGGTGTGTTCTCCAGGTGGCAGAAAACCCCTAACGCTTCGACCAGCCACATGGCCTCATAAAAATGGCCTTTTAGGAAGAGAGGCCGGTGGCCATGTGAGCGTCGTGACCTATCAATTCCGTTTTCCAAATTGCTCTTGGCTCCGTCCCCCACCTTCGGTTCTGTAGGCTTTCATGGCCCTTGCCTTAACACCTCTGCTGGGGGGCGCGCACTGCAGTAATGTCTCCAGCGCCCTTCTTGCCTCTCACCTTGCTGTTCCGATTCGCTCTCCATATGTACCTAGAGAATTTTACCCAGTCATTTCTTGATTCATTTGTCTGTCCGCTCATTTACGTATCCATTTGTTCAATATTTATTGAGCTCCATCATGCATAAGGCCTTAGAACATGACCACGAGTTTTTGCTGGAGTATTAGCCTTAGTACACTGCCGCTCCCTGTCACCAGGACCATCAGGTGCAAACCCCCAGCAGGGCCCACACGGCCATTTACAACCCGGGCTCGGGGCCTCTTCCCAGCCGCGTGGCCCCCCGCTCCCTTCTTTGCCTTACTGTCTGCCTCGTACTCCGTTCACGGCTATGGGCTCTTGAAGTGGCGGGAATGACTCTAGGATAAGAATGGGGATGACCGCTGGTTTGAAGACTTAACAGTGAGAGGACCTTTGTTAAGTCCTTTAGGCTCTCAGCTGTCCTCTTTGTAAGTGGGGATTATAACACATGCCTGAAATATCTGTCGTGGAAACCCAAGGAGATAAGAATGTAAATCGACTATCCTATATCAGTTAGGCATGCGTTTGGTTACAAGTAATAGAAAACCCGACCGTAGAGTTTTCAACAAATAACTATATGGCAAGAGACAAAGTAGTGTTTAATGTTGATGCGGTAGCTCAAGAATGACAAGGCTGAATTCCATCACCCGTCCCTGATGCTGCTTACCTCATGGTCACGAGATGGCTACCATCACGCCGGACTTCACATCCACATTGAACAGGGAAAAGAAGGGGAGGGACGGTGCCTGCCATACTGCCTCTCTTCTGATCAGGAAGGCATAGCTGTCCTAGAGGCCGTGTAGTAGACTTCCCTTCCGGTCACTTTCTCCAGAAGTGGATCACAGAGCCTTCTCCGGCTGCAAGGCAGGTTGGGGATTTGGAGAAAAGGGTTTTCCAGGTTGGTTGAAACAGGTCATTATTTGTTACTTGGGGACAGGCACACTGTCACCATGAACACATTTGAAGCTCTGTTAACAAGAAAGGAGAGGGAGCAGTATTGACCAGCACTATTCATTAGTATTTTCTAAAGCCCTTGTCTATTAGTAGCATTGCTCAGTGTTTCCAAAACTTTCCCCAGAAATGCCGTGTGTTCAATGCAATACCCTCCTCCCACATTTTACTCATACACTTTTATACTGTGCTTTTCTCAATACCCGTGCTTTTTTGCATTTTGCTCTTGATCACTTTTAAAGGATGCACAGAGATCTGTGAACCGGTCACACCGTGCTTTACTTAACTATTCCTCTATTAAATGTGCATGTTGTTTTCAATTTATTGTTAATTATGTTAGGAGAGGGAATTCGGTTTTGTTCAGTCCACGTCTGGGCCATTATACAAATGATCTCATTAGCCTTGAGCCATTTCTGCGTGGCAGGTGTCCTTCCCGTTTAACACATGTGGAACCCGGGTGCAGAGAAGCTAGTTCGCCCCTCGTCCTACGGCTTGTGAGTGGTGGCATTAGGATTCACCCAGAAGATGGCTTGTGCTTTCTAATGGGAACCACACTGAGCCAGACATCTCTGTGCATGTGTCAGACCCGCTCAGAACCTCTTGGCATCCCCACGTCTATGGTCTCAGGCAGATAGTTTAGCTTCAACGGCTTCTATGCGACCACCTCCAGCTGGAGCTCCCTTTCGAACCTGAGGTGTCCACACATGGGCAGCCTGACGGCATGAACAAACGAATGCCTCGTGGGGTGAAACTTGGACCAACGGGATGGCGGGAGCCGGGGAACCATTCCTTGCACTCCCTGCTTGCAGACAGACTATCTTGCCTCCTGCTCATTCCGTGACCTTGGAGAAGGCAGCGTGGTGGGACCCTACGATCATTCTCGCTTATGACCAAGCAAAGAGCAGGTCGGTAATGGGCGCTGTGCTGGCCTTTCCTCCCTCTCGGCGTCCTTCCCCTTCTCCCTCCCTCCTGTGCCTCCGACGATAAAATAGGAACACACAAACGCTCACCGTTTTCAGCCCGGCCTTCTGGGCAACCCAGGCTGACGGTGTGTGAGTCTGTTTTGCTATTTAGGATGGGTTCCTTTGTCTAAAAAGGTCCTTGCCATGGGGTGGCTGAGTTTAAGAGCATGAATGTTCCTGCTGCTGCGAGAACTTCATCACAGGCTTCAGATCGCCCACCCTGGCCCTTGGCCCGATCCCGGGTGGCAGTCTCTGCGCCTTTGAGTCCAACTGGCCTCCCTGTGGCTGAGCCGAGGCCCTGTTGGCGGTGACACACAGAGGAGGCTGTCTATGGGAACCCTTGCGACCACATATATACAACCAGAGTTGGTTCCCTGTTCATGTATGGAAAACGTAATCTTAGCTGAAAAGGAATTTTAACCATGTGAGCATACGTTCCCTAGGGAAAGAAAACCGAGGCACAGCCTTTAAGGCTGTGCTGGCCCCCCGTAATTGTTCTAATTACCTGTGAGCTAATTAGGGACTATTATGTATTCAGAAGTGAGATTTTCATCCTCTGGAATTTGCATTTCCAGGAATTTGCATTTCCAGCGAGAAGCTCATTCTCTATGCATGACAAGGGGAGTGTTCCCTGCTGGCGTCCTTCCCTCAGATATGAGCTGGGCCCACTCAGGAACACTGCCATCAGAAGCCCATTAGGTGGGGCCCAAAGAAACCAGGAAGTGGAAGCAGGCTTCGTGGGCACACAGATAGATCTGGAAGACCTGTCTCTCCCCAGAGGCAAGTATTTGGACTGAGACTGAATTTGGACAGCTCTTTACAGGGACTGTGTTTGAGTTTCTCCAGCCGTAACCCCAGGCTTTCCAGGAGAAGCCAAATAGCATCACTTCCCTGAGTAAGAAATGGCCGTTGTCTGGGCCCTGGAGAGAGTCCAGGAGAAGCTTTCAGCCGCGGACATGGGGCCTCCCGAGTTGTGCGGAACAGGGAGCGAGCAGCCTGGGGAGTCCTCGTGGGGGGCAAGTCACGCCCTCTCTGCGCTCCGCGGACTTCCACTGAGTGCCTCGAGCTCCCTCTGGACGGAAGTCTCGGTTCTCAGCCTTCTCACTCCGTCTGGGGCTTGCAGCTTGTTTCTGTCTCCCTGGGGAAGTGAGGAGGAGAAGGGAGAGAAGGTCTCCTGTTGGCCAGCTCTGACCGTGGGGGTGAGCTGCAGGCCGGTGGGCTCCTCCAGGGGGCGCTGTGTCCCAGAGAGACTTCGGCACTCAGGACGTGAGCCTGTGGTTGTAGTGCTGAGGTCTCCTTAGCCTGCTGGTCCTTGCCCGGGGTTTTCTCTGCTTCTAGAGGCTTCTTGCATCCCTGGCCTGTGGCCGCCCTGTCTTCAAAGCCTGCGGTGGTGCCTCCAGTTTTTCTCATCTCTCTACTCCCCCTCCAGCTCCCTCCTCTGCACTCAGCCACAGGAACCTTCGCACGTCTCGTGGCCCATGCCCTCGTGATAAGCCCGCCCTGTTAAAGGCCACCACACCACACAGCACAACACTGTCGCAGGAGCGATTCTCACTGTATCACAAGTTCTGGAGGACCGGGGTGGTGCGTCACTTTGGACACTCTGCCTACCACGCCCCTATGCAGCAGCAGTGCAGATTCTGTGTGCCCAAAGTCGGCATGGGTGGGCTTGGCAGGACGAGGTTCTACCGGATCAAAGATTTTACTCTATTCATTCAACAAACAGTGCGACACCTACCTGTATCAGGCAGCTGGTTTCTGCCTTCAAGAAATGCTCAGTCCGTTGGGGGACAATGATCACGCCATGTTCTGGGGCTGTTTGCAAGGGGCGGGGGGTGGGGTATGAACTATGCTGGTGGGAACATACTTACTTTCATTTTACTTTTACTTTTCGCGTCCCCTCCATTGGTCAGAGGGTGGGAGCACCATGGCTGACGTAGGCCTGTCAGGATGCCCCTCACACTGCTATATCTTGGGGGAGGGGCAGAGAGAACCACAGAGTCTGCTCCCCTGGCCCCGAGTCCCAGCCCCTCACCTCAGGACACTCAGTACTTTGCTCCCACCCAGCATCCTGTCCAGCTCTGCTCGGTACGGGTGACGGAGCAGTTAGTGCAGAGAGGCGCGGCCTGCCCAGGGCAGGGACGGGTGGCGGCACGCGGGGCTCGGGGGCGGCTCAGGCGGCATCGGAGCGGCGCTTTGCGAGTCGGCCGCCCCCTTACAGTGGCTTGTGGGTAAATGATGTGCAGATAAACATGTCTTTTCTCTTTAAATCAAGTCTTCCTTTTATCCAGGCAAAAAATAAATAAAAGTCTGCGTGCAGAGGCTGGGCCCCTCGGCGCCGTGGCTCTGCACCATTGCCCCAGCCTCATTCCAGAGACGCAGGGAGTTATAATTGGTTTTCCAGTCGTCGCCACGGCACCTTAATGGCTCTTTACAAATTATTTGTTGTATGAACAGCACTGATGAGAAGCAGGGTGAAAAAAACCAGCCCGTGCGGCGACCACTGCAACAAATCCAGCTACTCATATCATTCGTGCTTTGTTCCAGCTTCTGCCCTTGTGCACAAATTGTGCACAAATTGAATCATACACTGGCCGGTGTTTATATTCATACGTTACAAGCATGTTCTGTGTTTATTGTGTGATCGTCATAATAATGCTTCTTAACGGCTGTTGGTCAATAATGGGTGTCTTTAAAAAAAAATTTTTTTTTTAAATACTAGATTTCTGAAAATGAAAACAGCGGCTGTCTTTGACACACACATGCCCACCCAGGACGTAGATTGGGGGCTGGCTGCGGGCTAATTTCCCTCCTCATCCCCGTGTGAACGGAGGGACACCGTCCTAATGAGGCACGAATGCCACGTCTCCGGAGGAACACTTCCTACTTAATGCAGAATTTTTTTCTTTCATAATCCTGCTATTTTAATTGTACATATATTTTCTCGACTCTATTATTTAAGAGTTACAATCTTTATACTTCCCAAAGGAATTGTGTGGTGTAGAGATAGCGACAGCGTGAGACCTCATTAGAGATTTGTCTTAAAATAGGATTGAGCCCAGACCAGGGACGGGAGTGCACATCGGACGTGTAGGGCAGCAGGGCCCTGGTGCAGCTGCCTTCACTCATCCTTCCCGCAGCAGACGTGAGCCAGGTGGCATGCCATCCCCACCAAGCTTAGATGCAACCGCGACATCTTTCTCCACACCCATCCTTAGGCACTCACGGCCAAGCAGCCATTGCTGGCGTGTGAGACGGGACCCGCTGTCTCTGGTTTGGAGGCAAGTACACGGAGCTGGGAGCAAGACGCCTTCCCACTCAGCCCTGGAGTAGCCGTATTACCAGAGGCACGAAAACCCCCTGAATTTTGAGGAATTCAGAATGGCAGGTTTGAATGCCGGAGGGTGTTTAGATGGCTCATCTTACAGTAAGTGTCCTAAGTAGCATGGCAGTGGGGAGCTGCTTTGGACGGCTCGTGACCTGGACTGAGACTGGACTTTATGATCGAGGCCTTCACGGGGTACCGTCTGATAACGCACCCTTATTTTCTTAATGTTGTCTCCCGGGTCCTCTTCCTGCGCCCCCCGCGCCGCCTTTGTAGGAGCTCCGGCATCTGATGGCTGCCAACTTCCTCAGGACACACCGCTCTTTCCCTCCATGTGTCTCTTCTTGCATTGTCACCTTTGCCACCTCTTACTTGGCCATGTGTTTGGGAGGTTTTCTAGCCCTAACCTTTGACTCCAAAGTGGGGGGTGACTACGTCTGGTCCCGTGGGTCAAGGTGGGTCGGGGGGGTGGGCGCTGGGCGGGATGGGGGTGGGTGCGTGAGTACTCTGACTGGAGCTTCTCAGGGGCGGGGAATCCCCAGGCCATTGTCATCATTTCAGGGGCATTGGTTTTATAAAAATGAAGGAAAGATATAGTGGGGTTGCAAAAATGATCACAGTTTGAAATTTATGTTTTACGCCTGAATACTCTAACACGGAAACATCCCGTAACTATTCTGCTCCGAAGAGCTAGTTCCCACTGGACCTTGGGTTTGGCGAAGGGCTGCCCGTCTCACGCTTCTTGGTGAAAGCATCTTCTCGCAGTTCTGTGTGCTCAGTGGCTCCTGTGTGACCTCATCCGAGAGGACATCGAAACATGCATCTTTGAGGCCTTTGGGGACAAAAGCCTGGTCCTAGTGGTCCGCCTGGCTCTCCCTGTGACAGGCCTTGGCTTGATCCCCTGGTCTTTCATCTTCAGTGGTGATGCCGAAGGTGAAATATGTTATCATATCAAAATAATCATTTTCCTTCAAAGACTTGTCTCTTGCAAGGAATTTGCATTTCTTATTAACATTCCTTCCTCCCTACTTCTTGTGGAACATTCATCCTGATCACCTTCCTGCTCTCGTCCCAAGGACCCTCCGTATCACCTGAGGGAGTCTTGCACACGCTGTTCAGGGTGGGTGGTGTCGTCCTCCAACAGCCTCTGCGGGACCTCCCGTTTCATCCCTGACAGCAAAGGAACCGCCATAACATTACTGCTCTTTTCTTTGTCCAGAGTGTATTCTGGGCTCCTCGGTCTGCTCTGAATAGCATCCTTCTGTCAGAAAGGAGTGGCAGCTGTGACCCATCCGAGGTTCCCATCTCCCCTTGTAACGCCCTACCCTCACGCCACGTGCACTGCTAGGCATGACGGACCCCTTCCAGAGTTGCTGTCGTGAAACAAACTTGATTAAGAGTTTGGTTTATGTTTCACAAATTCTATCGGGGCACATTTTATATACTGGAGTGTTTCATATTCTATCATGGTTTGGACTGTGAACTTCTTTTTTCCCCAATGAAACTGTGCTGATTTGGAGACTGTCGTCCGTGAGATGGGTTAGGGCAATGCTGCCACGATGAATAACCCCCGCCTCTCACATGCTTAGAGCCAAAAAGGCTAATTTATGTAGAGTCCTCTTGGCTGGCAGACCTTTCCATGTGTCATCCAGGAACGGAGGCCGACAGGGCTTCCCCACGTGCTGGTCACTGAGGCAGGAGGACGAAAGGGAACCCGGCGAAATGCACACTGACTGTCGTTTCCTTGCTTTGTTTTGTGTTAGTTTTATTCAGTGCCGTCGGGGAGTCACTGAAGTGTCCCAGACTGCAGGACGTAGAACGCACAGCCTGACGCATCTGGGCACGGGCACGCCCGCCTGCCTCCCTCAGCACAGCGGAGGAGACAGACAAACAGCTCCACCTTCCCTTTGCAGTCCTTGCCTCCCTCCACTTCGTCCTCTCCTCGCATTTACTGACATGCCTTCTATCCCTATCAATTGGTTTGCATGCTCTAGAATTTTCTATGAATGGCATTATCTAGCACATACTCTTTTTCCAATGGCTGCTTTCACTCAGCATAATGGGCTGTAGCTCCCCAGGACGGTGCCACACACCACATGCCATTCTGCACCTGAATATGACGTGGCATGTGTTATGCTGAGCCTCCCTCATACTTAGAAAGCACATCGTGGGACCCCGGGTGCCTGGTTGTAGGTTCCTTGGTCGCCCTGCGTTGGCATGTGTCCCATTGTGCGCGGAATGAATTTCCTACAGTTTATCTTTTCCCATCTGCCGAGCTTACGTGCTGTGATTGATGCAGCGTAGGACACGCATGTCAAGCTCTCTCTTTGCAGTGAAATGTAGATTTTCCATTTCAAGTCAAGTCCTTAACTTCTAAATGCTAACTAGGATGGCAGTTTTAGAGAATCCCAGATGGTTAAATTAGGAGACTGAGAATTAAAAGAGAGGGAAAGAGAGAGAGAGGCCAGCCCAAGATTACTCACAGAGCCTGAAGCCTTCATTTGGTTATGAATGAAATGCCTTTTCATTTATCTTAAGTGTGCAACTTCTCATTCTTTACTCTGAAATCATTGCAAATCCCTGGCAGGCCAACCCCAGGTCCCCAGCTGCGCCCGGCCTCCCTCACCAACCTCTTTCTTTTGCCAATTCAAGGTGAAGACTCTCTGCTTAGAATAGAAAATACTACCGAGAATGTAGGTGTTTGCCTGTACAGTTTGTCGTTTTGAGGGAGGTGGGTCTGCGTGCCTCCGTGAGGCTTGCTGGAATCCCCCCGTGAAGGAACTCGTAGGAGCAGAAGGCAGCCTGGAGCCGCCATCTGCCTGGAGGCCCGGGAGTCTCATGCACAGAACACCCCTGTGGACCTGCAGTGCACATGCAGCGTGAGGGAGGAGGAAAACTTATTCTGAGCCCGGGGTTGGCAAACTAGGGCCCCCAGGCCAAATCCGGCCCACCTCCTGTTCTTCTAATAAAGTTTTATTGGAACCCAGCTGCACCCATTCATTTACAAGTTTTCTATGGTTGCTTTTTGCTCCAAGGACAGAGTAGGGTATTTGCAACAGACTGTATGGTTCACAAAGCCTAAAATATTTACTCTTTGGCCCTTTATAGAAAGAGCTTGTCAACCCCTGATTTTAGCCACTGTGTTTTTGTGGTGGTTTGTTTTTGCAGCATAACCAGCCTTTCCTGATTGCTTTCTGAGGACCATTTTTAAAACTTACTAGTTTAGTCCTGGCTGGTATGGCTCAGTGGATTGAGCACTGGCCTTGTGAATCAAAGGGTCGCTGGTTCGATTCCCAGTCAGGGCACTTGCCTGGGTTGTGGGCCAGGTCCCCAGTAAGGGACGCATGAGAGGCAACCACACGTGGATGTTTCTCTCCCCGTCTTTCCCCCTCCTTTCCCCTATCTCTAAAAAAAAGAAAACTAACAAAAAAACCTTACTAGTTTAATGGGTAAAAAATATAGGGTAACATTGTGTTTCGTTTACATTTCTTTATTACTGGAGTCACACATTTTTCTGCTTGTTGACAAGTTGTATTTCTCTTTTGCCATTTTATCATTAGGGCTTTAGTGATTTTCTTATTGATTTGATTGAGGTCTCCAAAGAGAGAGGATATTAATGCTTTGTAGTTTACATTTGATTTATTCTCCAAGTCTCGGCTTAGAAAGGAGACAGTCCTTTCCCTCCAGAAGTTCAATAAATATTTAATTATATTTGCTCTAGTTTAATCCATCAGCAATTTGTTTTAGTGCAAGGGAAAGGGACCTAATGAATGCTTTTTTTAAGTCAGTAACCAATTTTCCAACACCGTTTATTGATAAACCTTCCCTTTCCCACTTTTAATACTTTATTATTTGATACATTCCTCAATAGGAAATAGTTCATTTTAAAGCCAGTTTTTCTGTTGATTGTGTAATCTTGCATGTTCTTGCAAAATTGCTTTTGTTATAATGTGAAGTGAAAAGCAAATTACAAAGATATATATGTGTACGTGTGTGCACACAGACATATGTACCCACACGTGTGTATGTGTGCACATATATATACACATATATGCTTAACTACACAAAAAGAACCTTGAGCATAGTAAAAATAGACTAGATAAAAAATAGTCTAAAATGTTAATAGCTAGCATTTGTATGAAACTGTTTTATAGTTTTCTCCATCTTTCCATTTTTGGGGGCATTTTCAAAATCCTCTCCTATACACAATAATGAAAAACTCATTTATTTTATGGGGAAAAAACTTCATCCTAAAATGGAATTTGGTTTTCTAATTTCTTTGCACGTCTATAATATTTACTGCCATCCCGAGAGGCTCGGCTGTGGTTGTAAAACAATTCCCTGCTCTTCGATTTCCACGAGGCTCCGCTGCCTGCCACGCAGAGCTGTTATCTCTCCCGCAGCTGCTGTTATCTCCCCGCATTTACTCAGACAGAAGCTCCTCCAGCCTTTCACCAGTTTCTCAGGATCAGTGCCCCACTGAGGTTCAGATCAATGTTGTCGAAAGCTTTGGCTGTGAAGGCGAAACCAGGGTGTCTGGTTGTAGGAGATAGGCTCCCCCAGGCCCGATGGCTCCCGAGTCTGTCTCCAGCCCCGCCTCCCACGCCCATAGCTTTTCTCATCAGATGCACCCTTGACCTTCCTGTGCTTCCATGGCCTCGCCAGCTGCCTGGCCACCTGGGCCAGAGGCTGGGACTCCCCCATCCTCTAACCTCCCCTGTTACTGTCACCCCGCGGCTCATCCGCCCCCTAAAGCCCCCTCAACACTCTCCCACCAGCTTCCCTCCTAGTTCAGGCCTTATCATCACTCCTTTGCCTTAGGGAGTCTCTTCCTCTCCGGGCTAATGGAGTCCTACTGCCTGCCTGGATTTTCTTTCTAAAATATAAAGCTAAGGCCAGGCTTTGCTGAAAACTCCCCGTTGTTGAATTTGCTACCTTGACATCCATCCTGCTCTTACTGTCCAGAGTCGGTATTTCCATCCCGTCGCCTCGGACCTGCGCTTTGGGATCCCCTCCCTAGCCCTAGCCAGTCACGCCGAGAGCCGCTCTTCGTTGGACATTCTTCCGTGCCGGGCACTGTGTTCAGAGCTCTCTGCAGTTCCCGCAGCACACATGTGCGTGTGGCAGTCCTTAGGGTGTTGGGGAGTGGGCTACGGAACGCGAGAGACTGTTTGTTCTGCGCGAACAGTTCCTGTGCGGGAAGGAGAAGGGGTGATGCTCAGCAGGCATTACTGGGGGTTTCACAGCGGTGGAGCCAGAGGTCCCCGTGGGAATGAGACAGGAAACCTGGCAGATCAGAGACCAATCCTAACTTTACAGTGTGAAAATTCTGTGACCTTGAACAAGATACTTAATTTTGTAGAACTTCTGTTTCTCACGCATAAGATAAAGATAACCTACTTTGAGTTGCGAGAGTTACAGGAGCTAAGGATTTATATATGCATGATCTTCACCCTGTTCTAAACCATCTCGAAGCAAAAACTTACAGCGTCATGGGGTGGGAATCTGGTCAGCTCTTGTGCGGGTTTTGCCTGGAATCTGATGTGACTATGTCATCTGATGGGTCTACTGCAGCTGGAGGGTTCCAGGTGGCCTCAGTCTCATGTCTGGTCGTGGTGGTGGCTGATGGTGAGGAGACCTGGGTTCCCTCCACTTGACCTGTCATCCTCCAGCCGGCTGGACGGGTCTTCTTCAGAGCGTAGTGACCTCAGGGTTCCAAGAGCGGAAGTGGAAGCTCCAAGGCTTCTTTGGGACGTGGTTCCAGGACTTGAATGCATCACTTCGGCCATGTTCTGTCAACCCAGATGAACCACCAGGGGGGCCCAGATTCCAGGCTTAGCACAGAGGGGCCGGGAGCAGGCAGGGGTTGCACGGGACCCTTAGTGTCATCATGTCCCCCACCCGACCCGTGGTGTCCCCAGCCTCTCCTCTTCCTACCACTTCCCTCGCCCCAGCTAACAAAGATAATATCGCCTCTGTCTTTCCAGTTTCACCCAGCCTCCGTCTTACCAGATGGCCCTGGCTCGTTTGCCTGACTCTCCGGGCGCGGTGGTGGGTTCTCGGCCCCTTCTGGGCGCAGATGGAGAGTGAGGTGGGGATGAGAGGCTCCGGACCTGCGCAGGGCGTGCGAGAATAGAGAGGAGATAAGGGGGGATTTTCGGGACTTCAGTAATGACGAGAGCTATTTTAAAATTTCTTTTGACTACTGGATTGTATTTCTTTGAATATGGCTTTGCCTGGAACTAGGGTTATACTGGGTCTTGGAATTCATTTGGGTAAAATATGCTAATGCCCCTTCAATGCGTAGGGACTTAGTGGGCACTCAGTGGATGACACGTGCTGTCATAACGGTTATAGTTACTTCTGGCTGCTGCTTCCCTGTTCCTTAGGCTAAAACGATTGGTCTGTTTTCGGGCGCTCCGGTAGCTCCTGCCTCCATTTTTGTCCCCGCCTCACAGTGAGATGTCACTTCTGCAAGACCCGAGGTAAAATTCTGGGGCGTTGCTGCTCGGCGCTCAGCTCAGTGCGGCACAAACAAGCGGTTCCATTTCCCTCGTCTCCAGGCCTCATCGAAGGCCACAGATCCTGGGGGGGCTGCTTCAGGC